>JANHFL010005220.1:52279-65339 GCA_032468155.1 Oxyrhabdium leporinum
GATTATGCTTGTTGTCCACACTACCTCACGAGGCTGACAATCTTGCTAGTGTGAAAGAACGTCTCTTCCACCCTACATGAAGAAAGGGAGGGAAGGAAAGAAGGAAGGAAGGAAGGAAGGCTTCTGAGCCATTTGCCATGATCCCATTGCTTCTTGATAAGCTGCCTCTTACCTAATAGGCTGGTCTTTCTCCTGTCTCTTAAGTTCATTCCCTAAAACCATTACAGTTTCCTTTAACAATAAAGTAAACATTCCATAAAATACATTACAGCAATCTGAAAGAGAATCACCATCAGCCAGGAAGGATGAAGATGATAGGCCAGATTCATTAATTTAATTTTACCTTCTTGTAAAGCTAACCTGTTTGATACTATAGTGGATAAATCAGTGCCTGATTAGCAGCAAATACCTGATGATAAATCTTTCTATTTTAAGATCGTTAAACTTTGATATGGCCCAAGGCCTAATCAATAAAGTAAGTAAAGTAAGATCATTAAAAGTATCAAATGTATGAACTGAGATTGTAGCCGATGTAGCAATACTATGGCCAATCCAACTCTTTGAGTAGTGAGCAAGTACCATGTTCTGATTTGGCTTAGCAAAGTAGTCTGATTTATTACCACCAAAAGTAGCCAGAAATGTATGTTTTTATAATTTGTATCCCTTTAACATCCCAGAAACCTAGCTGGAAGTGAAAATGATAATAACAGAAAGGACAATGAAGTGATTTCTAAGGAAATCTAATCATCCTTCATCATTCTGAATATAGGTAGTCCTCAACTTACAACCACAATTGAGCCCAAAATTTATGTTGCTAATTTGGAAATTAATTAAGTACGTTTTGCACCATTTTACAACTCTTCTTGACATATTTGTTAAATGAATCACTGCAGTTGTTAATTCAATTCAATTCAAACCTTTATTGTCAATCCACAACATGTGTACAATGAGATTGGCTGAGCCTCCCTTAGCGCACCTCCCCCAACACAAATACATCTCAATAACTCACAGTGAAAGAAAATCCCTAATCCAGTAAATCATACTGACAAACACACAATCCTCTATACACATACAGTATGCGCGTAACATTACATTATAATATATTGCACCAATATGAACATGTTGTACGTTGCCCCGGCTCTGTAAGTCCTGTTAAATTTAGTAACACGGTGGTTAAGTGAATCTGGTTTCCTCACTGACTTTGTTTGTCAGAAGGTTGCAAAGAGTGATGGCTTGGGACACTGCAACCATCCTAAATGTGAATCAGTTGTCAAGCATCCATGTAAATCACGTGACCCTGCAGATGCTGCAATGATTGTAAGTGTGAAAAATGGTCATAAGTCACTTTTTTCAATGTCGTAACTTCAAAATGGTCCCTGTTATAAGTCAAGGACTACCTGTACTTTCCCCCAACCATTGAAGTGGTTGTACTCCCATCACTGAAGTACTGTCCACCACCTTGAACTGAATGGAGCAGCTGAGTTGCTTGTTTGTTTGCTTTTCTACAGGACAGGCGATATGAAGTAGCAGGCAGGCATGGATTTTCCATCAACCTACAATTACTTAATAAGACAGTAATCCATATCCTGAGAGCTAGTTTGATGTAATGGTTAAGCCACCTGGCTAGAAACCAGGAGACCGTGAGTCTTCTTCTGCCTTAGATTCAGCCAGCAGGATGAACTTGGACCAATCCCTCTCTTTCAGCCCTAGAAGAAGGCAATGATAAATCACTTCTGAAATCTTGTCAAGAAAACTTCACGAACTTATCCAGGCAGTTGCCAAGAGTCAACTGATTTAAAGGAACCAATACACACACACACACACACACACACACAAATATCCTAAGTATTCTCCAATCCTGCTTTTCAAGATATACAGTATTGACATATATAAAAGCAGTATGCATACAGTTGTGTCTTTAATATTTACCTAGTTTCATAACAAACTCTGCCAGCTTTTCTGTATACTTATTATAATTCCCAAAATATTGAGATCCTCGATCCAAGAACATTGAACTGTCACCATTGATGTGCTGTGGAATTTAAATGGAATGCCAAAATGTTCTTTCTACCGCTCTGTCCAAAGTTTTAAATTAAATGCTGGATATCAAATCAGATTACTCAGCCACTGAAAAAAACCTCAGAATCTGCCTTAATGGTAACTCTTAGAAATGCAATACCAACCAAGTTAGATCTGAGTCATTTTTGACTGATTAAAGATGATCGTTCCAGAATTTTGCTGTCTTAATTGTGTTGTTTTGACATACTGGTTTTAAAGCTGTCACTTAATTTAAGAATGCTTGCTGATACAGGAAGCAAGGACAAGTTGCAAAAAAGAAAAACCCCAATCATTTGAAATGGCATTTTAATGAGATAAATATGACACCAAATTAATCCTGCATCTGAATGTGTTTCCACATTTTGGGATGAGATCACACATAGTAGTCATTTGGTAATTTCTATCAAGTGAGGAACTTTCTAATGGATAACAGTAATTGGAGATCCAAACCCATGAATCGATATTGTAGTTGCTGTTATTACTACCCAATTTATATATTTTCAGACGTGTATTGTTCTCTCCTTAACCTTTTTGTCTTCACAATAATTATTTGAGGCAGATTAGACCGAGAGGCAAGTGACTGGTTTAACTGCTTGGCTTAAGAAAATTTGATCCTAGCTCTGTCAGTCTTAATTGTATTTCTCCACCACAATGATTTTTTACCTCAAAGTCAATTATTTTTATACACTTGTTATTAAAGAATTTTGAGAGAATAAAAATGATAACATTTTGAAAAAAAGGGCAGAGACTAAAGTAATAAATAAATGAAAAAGGTGCTAAAAAAATATAAAGCTGTTTTCAATCTTTTTCACAGCCCTTACATTTATATTTTACTGTCTCTCTCTCTCTCTAAGTTTGCAAGATAATTTTCTTCTTTCCAAAATCTACCTTTTAAAATCATCACAACCATAAATCACAAGTTAACTGTTTTTCTTTTTTTCAGCAAAAAGTCCGTAAGGGTTTTCCAGTTGCTAATGAAATGTGATTACCTTTCTCTAATCAGGCAAGTCAATTTTGCCACTTCTGCTAATTCTGTCATCTTCTCCAACCCTTATGGGTATTTCAGAGCTGTACGTTTCTTGATCGTTTCTGAGTGAAGTAGTTCAACTGTTTGTGATCAGATAATATATTTTGCCTGTGTAAATCGGGATAGATTTCCCTGAATACCATGATTTCAACATCATTCAACAGTGGTTGAATGTGGTATCATATTGTTCTCTCATAAAAATACATTAATTTTTTGTATCCTTCAATTAAGAATACACAGGCATAAAGTAATTCATCTTTTGACTTAAAGTCTTTAACGCTGAAAAGAAGCAAACCTATAATTCTAATACAAGAAGTCATTCAGAGAAGAAGTGGGAAAGGATTCCATTGAGATTTATAGAAAGGGGTAAATAACTGTTGCTTTGTCTGAACCATGGTGGGTCGGTGGATGGAAATTTGATATTCCATTTGCCAGTTTGTTTTGCTTGATAGCAAAGTAATAACTCCAGTGAACATTGAGATATAGTGGTACTTCAGTACTTGTCTGGGATTCATTCTAGGAGGCACAATGAATACTAAAAGCAACAAATACCAAGCAAACCATGTGATTTACCATGTGAGCCTTTATTTTGGCCAGAAGGACTAATGAGTCACCAGGCAGCCAATGCCAGCAAGTTCTACCTTACGTGTTGAGTACTGGAAGAAAGATGAGTACCGAGACAAGATTTTTTTTATTCAAAATGTGTCAAGGAGAGAAGCAACCTAGAACTAAGGAGATATTTCCTGACAGTTAGAACAATTATTCAGTGGAATGATTTGCCTCCAGAAGTTGGGAATGCTCCAACACTGGAAGTTTTTAAGAAGAGATTGGACAACTATTTGTCTGAAATGATATAGGGTTTCCTGTCTGAGCAGGGGGTCGGACTAGAAGACCTCCAAAGTCCCTGCCAACTCTGTTCTGTTATTCTGTTAAATACCAAATTTGATGAATTCTGAAGCAGTCAAGTAACAAGGTACCCCTGTATAAACGTCTTGATTTATTGAGATAAAGTGAATGAGGCATATATGTTCATGATGGAATAGAACATTCTAAATTCAAACACTAACTTGAACCACAAACTTTAGCCTCAAAGGAATGAGAAGAAAATGCAGTATGTATGTATTTCTCTTTAGATAGGAATTAATCTTGAAAGGGTTGGATAAAGAAGCTTTTGCTTAATTCAGAGCTTTAAGTAATTCCCTTTGCACCAAATGAGAGATTAGCATCTTTCTGTATTTCAGCATTCTTAGTGTCAAGGAAAGGAGTTTTACAGGAAGGGAGATTTTACTATTTTTTTCCCCATGCATTATATTTGTTGCTGTCAAAGTCAAGTTTATTAGGGCTCAGCTTCTTTCAAGAAGTTTTACAAACTGGAATAATGTATTAAGGCTTTCCAATCTGGGCTATAAAAATATGGCTTAATAATTGGCAGAGAGAGAGAGAGAGCCAAGTCTCTAGATTTTTGCAATCCAGATTTCATTGCTCTAAAATGTATAGAGCAATCTGCCCCAGTTTCCAATTTTCTCCTATTCCCATCACTCTGAACTTAAGAACTAATCATCTCATCATCTCTTTCCAAGCAGGCCAGAAAATATACAAAATGGAATATCTATATTGTACCTGAGGGCAAGTAACCTTTTTCTTCTTGTAGAGTCAACCCGTCTTCCAGGGTCAGCCTAGTCTCCAAAACATCTGAAGGCAGGACAAAAAGCAATGGATGGCAAATAATCAAGGAGAGAACCAACCAGAAATAAAGAGAAATTTCCCACCTAATTAGAACAATTAATAAGTGGAAAGGCTTGCCTTCAGAAGTTGTGGGTGCTTCATCATTGGAGGTTTTTATGAAGAAATTGGACATCCACTTGTCTGTAATAGTATAGGGTCTCCTGCTTGAGCAATGGATTGGGCTAGACGAGCTCCAACGTCTCTTCCAACTCTGTTATTTTGTATTTTACATTTGAAGACAGACCAATCACTGAGCAATTCTTCCATTCTGACATCAAATCACCTATATCTCTATGTATATTTCTGGAAGGCTAGAAACATGTGAAATTTGTTACAGAATGGGCCTTATGTTTTTTTTCTTTAAAAAGCCTTTACTGCTTCACAGGAGGAACAACAAATATTGCCTTTTTTCATCATTTAAATGGTATATACACCAGTTGTTTTCTTTTTAACTCATTTTCCATTGAAGTGCAAAATTGTAGTTCCCATGACACTTTGGATACATTATTATATTGAGCCATTTCTTTTGGAGGAAAATCTAATTAACTGTGCCTGCTTGTGCCCAGCCTGCCAAATGCCTTGTTTTATAATTTCTGAACAACTAATGTATGATATTAGCAGAACTGTGCAGCAGTAACAGGTGTATGCAAAGGTAAAGGTAAGGAGCATATCTGATGCTTATTATCACAGCAATTATAGCAATGATATCTACATGCCTCGAATCTTGTTTAAAATTGTCTTAATTAACCTTCATTCTCTCAGCATCGGTCCCTTTAAATTTAGCCAAATCTTCCGAATTCAGTCACTGGCTGTATTCACTTAGCTTGGTCAGATAAAAACCAAGTAGCTGCTTTTGTAAAATCTGGAAACTTTGTTAGAATTAAGATTCCTACAATTTTAGTGAGAGGCTAGCTTTATTTCTGGTGATGTAACAAGTTGTTTATATCCAGTCTTTTTGGTTAATTTATCATTTAATGTGTTAAATTCAGAAAATTGATTAATTTAGTTATCGTTAATTGCATTGGGTTTAGACATCACACTTATCGTGTGGTTTCTTTGTTGATAATTTGGTGAACTGCAAACTATGTAAACATTGCTTGTAAACTATGGTTTATGTCAATGTGTGAAAATTTTCATCTTGGTTTTTCACTGGATTACAGTAAAAACAATCCATGGCTTACTACACTTCAGTACAAAAGATCAAGGTGAAAGTGAATAAAGATAAAACTTGTTATGGCTAGCAACTGAAGCATAAAAAAGCTGAAGGCTTGATTTTTGTCTGTGCAAGAGCAAGCTTTTCCAATTAATGTCTTCAAAACCAGAACTGAAAAATCATCCAGTTATTCAAAATGAAGATTAGCAAAGAAGAGAAGAAACAATAGCTCATATATTCAGCTTGTGAAAATACAACCAGCCACACAAACTGGTTATAAACAACAATATAGCACAGTCACCAGAATGATTCATTGGAACATCTGATAAAAATTATCATGTGGCAGTAATAAAAAATTGGTGGGAGTATATAATTGAAAAAGTAGTAAAAAATGAGCAGGTTAAAATATTGTGGGCTTTCAGAATACAGATTGATAAAATCTTGGCTCATAATACACAGCAGCCATTTTTGAAAAGGCAAGTCTCTCATGGCAACTGGTGTTTTCTCTGTCAACACAGAAGCTGGCCTAACTGTGGCCATTTTCTTTTTGTAGCTTTCCTCTAAGGAGATTTCCCTTTATGTTGCTTCAGGGCTGACACAGCCTAGAGCTAAGGGGCCACGGAGGGGGCTGTAGAGATAGATGGGGTGATGTAGCAAAAATAAAATTATTTCCCCTGGGAATCAAGGACATTCGTGCAGGTGTTCAAAAGATGGAGACTGAGGTCACCTAGCAACTGGACTACATGCTGATTGGACCATGTGATTGGAGAATCCAGGGGGGGGACGACGACACGAAGTAACAAAGTTTTACTTTTAATTGGGTGTAAAACTGGCAGGAACCTAGAGCCGGTTTTCCACCAAGTCTGTGCCAATTTGATATGTCCCAGTAAAATGTTCTTTGAGGAATATGCCTGCCTCAGAGTTCTCATTGAAGGAGATGTATTACTTGGAATCTTCACACACTCATGGTGGCTTGTAGTGTACCACCATATATTCTTTAAATTCCAAATATGTTCCCCCAAAGATTGTGTGCCCCTGGATGAAAGTGGGGCAAACTAATTGTAGCCACCTCTTGTTATTCTTTCACACACTGGACTCTGGGTAAAAGTGGCTCCTATTGTTAAGAAAGTCACTCTTCTGCAATAATAGTTACCTAACTTTGGTGCAAAGTATGCTAGTTTCTTCAATAAACTTCCTACTTTTATGGGTTTTTTTCCTGCCTACACATTTCTTATATTATGAAGGGGAATTCAAATCCTTTCAGGTAAATATTATCTCCTGCCAAACTACTCTGTTCTCTACTGCAATGTATTTTTCTACCAACTTCAAAGGGTTTAAAACAGAGTGGGGGAACTGAAGCAAAATATCAAGGCCTTGAACTTCTACATTAACAACAGATACAGATTCCCTGAAAGACATCTAGAGGGGGGGGGGATCTCCTTGAAAAAGTGCTTGGCTTTTTCTTTTGTTTCTACTATAGGTAGTCCACAAGTTGCAACCATAATTGAGCTTGCCCATCATGGTCGCAATTTGTGATAGTTGTAAATCGGGTCACCCATGTGACTGTCCTGATTTTATGAGGTTTCTTTGCAGCAGTTGTTAAGCAAATGCCATAGTCATTAAGCAAATCAATGGTTTTTTATGGGTTGGTGGGCAAACGGTTGCAATGTCCCAGGGTCATATGATTACTTTTTCTGACCTCTGACAAGCAAAGTCAATGGGGAAGCCAGACTCACTTTACATCTGTGTTGCTAGCTTAACAACTGCAGTGCTTCACTTAACAATTGTGGCAAGAAAGGTCATAAAATGAGGCAAAACTCGCTTAACAACTGTCTTACTTAGCAGCAGAAATGTTGGGCTCAACTGTGGTGGTAAGTTGAGGACTACCTTTATTACGATACATGCATTTTTATTTTTAAGTTGGTGTATGGCAGTTGTGCAGTTGTTATGAGTTGTTTTGTCCCCGGCTTTGAAGATGCATTTTCTCTTTGCTATGGGTCAGTTTTGCTTATGGGCAAATGGGTCGGTTTTCAGCAGAAGCACAGCAAAACACGGTCACATGATCGTGGGATGCTGCAAACGGCTATGAATGTGGCCCAGTGTGGTCATGTGACTGCAAGGGGTGTGGCCTTTAGAACTTCAAATCCAGTCGGTAGAGATTCTCAGGCCTCCAGGTCATGGTTGTCCCAAAGGTGTTTTTTTAGGAAGCAACTGGACTTTCTTGTTTTTTCTTTGAAAATGTTTCACTTCTCCTCCAAGAATCTTCTTCAGCTCTGACAGGATAGTGGGAAATATCTCATTTTTGGATGAGAAGCGAAATGAAGAAAAAACAAGAAAGTCCAGTTACCTCCTGAAAAGAGCACCTTTGGTTCAAATCTAGTCGTAACTACCCCCAGGGAAGACCGTTATAACTTCTCTATTTTCTTTAACAGCTCTTGACCTTAGCAGTTAATCAATTATTAACCAAATTGTCATAAGTCAAGAACTACCTGTACTCCATTTTCTGTTTAGCTCCATCTTTCTGCTAATATACAAATGCCTTGTATTCCAACTAATCAAAATCAGATATAAGGACTAACCACTTGAATCGATTAATTGCTAAGTTCAACATTTGTTAAAAGAAAATATAGACATAGACTTGATGGTCAGCACAAAATGAAAAAGTAGTTTCTACAACAAGTAGCCGAAAACTGGATGTTTCAAAATGTATGAAACAGTGCACCCTTTTTTGCGCATCACCTACAATGGGGGGGGGGGAACTACGGCAACTCTGAATTCTGGGGAATTCAACTCTCACTGGCTGGCTCAGGAATTCTGGGACTTGAAGTCCACGGGTTGCAAAGTTGCCATGGTTGCCCGCCCCTGACCTAGAAGATGCTCTGTGTTGCTATATTGACTAAAGCATTTAAATGACAGACCAACCAAAGCAAAGCAGAAGAGAAATCAGCTGGATAGAGGGTGAAAGTGGGAAGGTTGATAAACGTATCTTTTTTTTTATCATGGCATAATGAGGTACATAGGAAAAGTTGGTCAGCGCAAGAATAACCTGTTTATTCTCTCTTGGAGTAAAATAAGGCAACAGCCTTACTTAATTTGTGGTCTTACAAAGCACTGGACCTCCCAGCTGGCATGGCTATAATCGTGCTAGCAAGATAAAATAGAAATTATATCTCATACATCTGGAGGATTTTATATTACAGAAATCTGGTCTAATCTATATTTTGTTTACAAAAGTAATTTTGTCTCTTATTCCTAATAAGAACATTAGAAGCTCTCTTATATAAGTGATCCTATTTGTCTCTCTAGTTCCATGTTGTCTACTCTGATTGGTGTCAGCTCTCCAAGGTCATGATCTATTGCTATCACTTCCTAAATAATCCACCCATGGAAATGGAGATACCAGGATTTAACTTTTTATCCAAGGTTCTAGGTTCACCTGTGATCAAATTCAGAAAATTCTGCATTTTTAGGATGATATGATATCCAAACCCTTGACTTCTCTATCAGATAAGGCTACAGCTTCTGGAGAACCGGGAAATAAGTTAGACTGAGAAGTAGTTAAACAATTTTGGGAAAGTGGTTTTAGCACAATTGCAGGGCACAACCTGTTGTTGACTTCTAATTCTGAGATATAACTTCAAAACGAATTATGATAATTAAAGTTAGTTTCTGTTCCATAAAATTTGTTTTGCTATTTCAGAAAATAAGGTAAACATCTGAAAGGCTTTCACTGCAGATAACATTTTGAATTATACCCATCCATTTTTCCTGTTCTACATTTCTAATTCTGTAGATTCAAACAACAGCAACATCCTGATAACAGCTTCTGAAATCTGACTCAAATCATATTGCCTCCTGCTTCAATTTTTGTGCTACATGGCACTTCCTAATAAGTTTCAAATTCCCAGCAGAATTTGCAAGTATATTATTAGTGTCATTTCTGTCTTATTTTAAACATTGCAATTTTTCCACCCAAACAAATATCACTTTATTGGTAATGTATCTTTTTTCACATTGTCATTTCTTGTTTCCAGGAAATCTGTATTTTTCATTGTGGTTGTGAATATCAAAATGCAACCTGACAGATAATCTGAATGAATCTGTTGTCCTTGCCTCTCTTAACCATCTGTCTCTCTATTATGTGACAGAAACTCAAGCCAAGTGGCTGGCATGTGCTAAGAAGAAAATTAAATTATCTTACCAACACTGAATTGACCCTGATTCTGTGCCATCTGATGTAGCTTACTTATGAGATTTTTTTTCAATAAGAGGATTAAAAAAAAAGCAGAGAACATCATCTGGAAAAAAAATGAAAAGTCTGAAAGACCTTAATTTGGTGGAGGTTTTTTAGTATCTCCATGGAAAATGAAAAAAGGCTATTTTTCCCAATGAAAATTAGATAGACCATAATTAATTTAGGCAGTATTAGGAAATTCAGTTTCCCTTGTTTGTTTGTTTTAATATTTGTGAACATCTGGCAAGATGGTTTTCTTTATCATTTTTGCAGACCTGTCTAAGCTCAAATATGTATCCTGGTACATACTTTTTCATGTATTCTTACAAATTTTACCTAATGTATAATACTACTTTTAGCAAATTTTGCATAATGCAGTGCATAGTTTTATACATTATTTTGGTGAGTCCCACACACTTCTCATACTTTTAAAAATTATTGGTATGTTACATTGCAAAATTGAGACATTTACACAAATTACATGGTCACTGAGGTTTTTTTTTAATGTGTTTAAAAATGCATTGTTGGGTATCCTTGAATTCAAATATGTAGTAAATGAACTTTTCCCCCAAACTAAGTGGTAGGTGGAGTTTTGATTCACAGTTCATCACAAAGAGAAAATGCAATCTTCAAAGCCAGAGACAAAACAGCTCATAACAAGTGCACAACTGCCATATACGAACTTAAAAATAAAAATGCATGTATCGTAATACAGGTAGTCCTCAACTTATCACCACAACTGAGCCCAAAATTTCTGTTGCTAAGTAAGGCAGTTGTTAAGTGAGTTTGCCTCATTTTATGACCTTTCTTGCCGCAGTTGTTAAGTGAAGCACTGCAGTTGTTAAGCTAGTAACACGGATATAAAGTCAGTCTGTCTTCCCCATTGACTTTGCTTGTCAAAAGGTCACAAAAGTAATCACATGATCCTGGGACATTGCAACCATCATAAATATGAGCCAGTTGGTAACCTCTCTGGGGTTAACAATACCCATCGAGAGTCACCAGACAGACTAAATCGGGTGGGAATAACGGAGCCCCGTTTCCCAGCTCCGCTGTGCTATGACGTCACTACCAGTAGTAATAATAAAAAATGTCCAACAAAATAATTTAAAAAAATGAATAAATATGAACCAGTTGGCAAGCATTTGAATTTTAATTGTGTCACCATGGGGATGCTGCAATGCTCATGTGAAAAATAATCATAGGTCATTTTTTCAATGCCGCGGTAACTTTGAACAATTGCTAAACAAATGGTTGCAAATCAAGGACCATCTATAATGGCAAAGTCTACCAGGAGACCTGTGTGCTTCCTGATTCTGTTGCAGAGAAATTAAGTATTTGTAGGCAACTCCCAGGCTCCTGCAGTCTTTCCCCACAGTCTCCTTGTATTTGGATTGACCGTTCCTCCAAAATTCTCCAATGGAAGGCTGTCCGCTGAGATAGGACACTCAGCCATTCTAGTTGTAAAGATGGGAGTTTGGGGTGATGGTGGAGAAAGATATATTTTAAATGCTCAACCACCTGAAGCCAATGATAGTTAACATGGATTAATGAGTTAAACTCTGCTGATAGTGATTTAAAAGATTTTGAAATAAATATGGGCAGCAGTTACCAGATATGAGCAGTAACTGTGCTGAATTCCTTGTCCAGACAAAGCCTTACTATTCCTGCTCAGCTGAGAGTTCTGGGAGAGATAAGTTCCCATATTAGTTGGAAAGTTAACATTTACATTTAAGCAAATGTAGCTTCACTCTTCAGATCTTCCAGTTGTAGGTTTGGAGAAAGAAAGAGGTGGGATCAGCTAGGACATCCAGTTCCCTGCCCACCTTATACTCCTCCAGGCATTCAGCAGAGAGCTGAATAGTTTGAATGCAATATCTTTTCTTCTGCAGTCAAACTCATGATTTCTTGAAATTCAGAACAAGTCTAGCCACCCTGTTTCTTTCTAAAGTAAGATCTGAGCATATGATCACATGCCTCTTGTTTGGTTTGGTTTCCTATCAGATCTTTAAAAGTTTGAATGATCACAAAAGCTCCAGAGTACACATTATTATAAGCAGTGACATTGGGAAAGATGTAAGTTATTTTGTTTGAAGAGAATAATTGTATTGGATGGCTACTTGCTAGATTAGTATTGTTGTTAGTGTTCAGTGCAAGAACACGGACAGTACATTGAGAGACTTAAGAGATTTAAGGCATCAACTAGGCTGATATTCTACATAAGAGACTTTCCCCTTTCTCTTTTTAGAAGTTCCAAGTAAGATTGAAAACTATGTCTGCCTGAAAACTCAGCAAGTCATTGCCATTTCGAATGGCACCTCTCATAATTCAGCATTATCCAGGTATTTTGAGCTACAGCGCCTATGCAGCATAATCAGTAACTGAGATAAGGGGATTATTACCCAAAAATTTTGGAGTCTGCCTGTTTTAGGAAAAGTAATAGCAATTACACTTAGGCTTACATAGCGCTTCACATTGCTTTACAGCCCTCTCTAAGCGGTTTACAGAGTAATACAGAAATGATAAAGTTACATAAAAGGCAAAGATCACATCTTAAAAAACTGAACTTGTCTCAGACCCACTAATTACTCTTTTTTTTTAGCTTTTTAAAGGTGAATTAATAGTGTCTGTTTTTGCTTTTGTTTTGTAATTCCTCTAAGTCCATAAAAAAGGTTAGTTATAGTTCTGGCATTTCTAGAAACGGAGACGGAAAACAGACACTGTTAATTCTGGATCATGGGAAAGCATTTTTCAAATCAGGGCTGCTAGAAATAGACTACCTACTGTTGGAAATTAAAACCCACCCCTGTCCTAGAAAAATGAAATATTTTAGAAATATTAAAAAGGCAGAATATTATATTTC
>JANHFL010005220.1:65439-76615 GCA_032468155.1 Oxyrhabdium leporinum
ACCCAGCAAGATTCAACCAAGCTACCCCTGCAAGGCCCCATGGGAGTCTGACAACCAATCAGGATACTCTTCCTGTGACCCAGGAAGTTCAAAGTCAGAGGGGGTATAAAGCTAAGGGATTCTCAGCATCTCTTCCCTTTTCTGTTCAGGACCTCAAACCACCATTAAAACCATCCTTCCAAGCAGCTTCCATGTTTCCAGTGTCTTTTTCCCACTTGGAACTGAGTCCAGAAGGATACTTCTTCCAACACTACAATCTGCATAAAGGAATAACATTTCAATACTACATGTCAGCAAATTGGAGTCCTTCCAAATATCAAATGTAGACTGCAGCAACACTATCTTACAACAAATTTATTGCTCTACTGTACTGTATGTTGGTAAAATAAATTCAATGGGGCTGCATTCCTAAAGATACTAACTTGGGAATAAGCATGGCTGTATTGTTTCTGTGTCACTTCGGTCCTACTAAATATTCATAGCATTGCGTTGTTGGATGTTGTTTTCACACCATGTACACACTTTTCTAATTGCATATCAAATATTCAAGCCAAATATTCACAATTATATTAGATTTCACGATTCTTTTGCTTCCCCCATCTATTTCATTACTTTGATGCACTTACTTAATCATGGACTGTTCAGTGTGTCAGGGTTCCAAGTAACAGCCCATAGGCCTAGTTCACAACTAATGATAATCCATAAATCCTAATTAGAAAGCAGAATACTTGAGACTCATGCTGGAGCCCATCCTCCAGCACGAGTCTGTAAGTTCGGAAGACAAAACCTCTGACCAACCCAGATGGGATCCTGGGACATGTATATTTGATTTCATTCGTCAGAATGCTTGAGTTTATGCATCTTCATTTGTGAATCACATTATGATGTAGCTTGATAGGTAACTCAAAATACTGGACTTCTGAAACAGTTTGCTGTTTTTCTGTCTCATACACAAACACACAAATGCATGCACACACGCATAGACAGTCATACACACATTTATTCACTAGGAAGGTCACCTTCCCAAGCTGGTTCCTTTTGTCTTCCAAGCCAGCCTGTGACAATTAATTTCCATACAAGGATACTTTTTTGGCTTTCACAAGTCATTATCAAGTAATTTGTCTGAAAAGGATAAAGCCAGGCCAACATCTATAACAAATGACTACATTAATTTCAGAGAGAGAAAATGTAAGTTTTAGGATACCTACTATGATTAGAAAACATTCAGTGGCGGGATGGGTGGATTGCAGTATGTATATAATAAGTAGCTTTCCTACCTAACCTGTGCAGCAGATGCAAAGCCAACATTCAGTTGTGCAATTTGAGGCATCAACACAAGAGACAGACAGACAGAGGGAGAGAGGGAGGGAGGGAGAAGAGACAGAGATGCTTATCCTTTAATTTATGACATTTTCACAAAGGTGCCTACCTTTTAATGGAGCCATTTGGGTTCCAACCCCTATTTAGTGCAAGAATTTGAAAGCATGGCTGAGAGATTTCTCCTGCTTCTGCTTGAACTGTCTCCCTCAGTAAACGGTTGATCTGCTCATACTATTGAGCAGCTTCTTCTCCCATTTCATTCCGTTTTGGCTACTTCTAACATCTGATCAGCATTCCTACTGCATTCTACAGGATCCCTCCCAGGATTTTTTTAAAACTAACTTTCTTGCTAACACTCCGTTTGTTTGGCAACTTCTCTTCTGAACTTAATTTGGATGAAGTCACCAGTAATCAGCTATGAGTCTAATTGTGTGGATGGGAATGCAAACAATGTGCATGGCTGGTGTGCATGATTGCACAGAAATCCCTTATGTTTGAGAAATTTCTGTACACAAATGATGTGAGCAAACATAAGGGATATATATATATATATTAGTAAATAGCAAGAGTGCAAATAATTGATGAAAATTGCAAGAGCATGTGTACAATACAGGCATAAGAAAGATAGAGAGTCCTTGCAAATAAAACAAACATATGTTTCTTAGTGTCTATGTTGTGTGCATGTGTATCTCCCTTACACTATTTTCAGGTAGCATTTTGTCTCACCTGACTACTGACCTTCTTTGGTCTCAGAGGCTGGGCAGGATTAGAACTTGAACAGGAAAGCAAAGAAAATATCAGTACATAACTGGGAAGTGAAAAGACTTGTCAACAAACTATAGTTGTACGCTCTGGGAATCACTTTTGACTTTAGATCATCTTATCTTTCCCATATATAGCATGGAAAAAATACCATGCAGGCTTTTATTTGTATAAAAAGCATGAAAAGGGTTTTGGAAGAATTTTTTCTTATGATATGTTCATCAAGTAAACTTAACCTGATACTACATAGAAAGGTAATAGAAAGCCATTGAGATAAATGGTAAAATAAACAAAACATTTTGCATCTCATTTTATCAGACAAATAATTCTAATTCCACAATAAAAGAGTGAAATCAAATCTGAAAAGGCCACACATGAGAGTCATTTGCAGTTTTAGATCAAGGAAGCTTTCCAATCAGACAGCATTAGCTCCATCTCAGATTTAAATTTATATGACTTGCAGACTCAAGGGGGAAAAATGAAAAATTGGCACAATTGAAATAAGAATGGCTATAAACATGGATGAATCTTGAGTCCATTAGCTCTGGCATTCTGCCACACACTCCTTCCAGTAATTCATGATGCACAATTATTGGTATGAAAGGCTACAAGGCAAAATAATAATAATGATAATGATAATGATAATGATAATGATGATGATGATGATGATAATAATAATAATAATAATAATAATAATAATAATAATAATAATAATAATAATAATAATAATAATAAAGTAAACAAGCACAAAGCACATAAGAAATCAAAATGTCACACAAGAAACCAAATTTCTTGAATCTGAAAAGCAGAAATTTTGTCCTTAGTACAGAGGAGACTTCAGGGTGACAAAGGGATTCCCTAGTCAATGTGTGTTTATCTTCTAATATATATATCATATATGTCATATATACTCTCTGCTATTTGAGGCAAGAAATAAGATGGAATCCAGTTCCATGTAAGAAAAATTGATCAAAGAACTAAGTGAATCTTATTTCAGCCCTGGTGATAGGTAGCATTCATCATCATACTCAAGAACAGAAGACCAGTTTAGGAGAACAGAAGAGTCTACATATATAAAATCTATATCTGTGTGCCCCTATGTACAGTATATGTGTCTATATATCTATATTTATATGTGTATCTCTCAAAAAATAGTGGAGAAATTAAAATCACTGGTTCAAAAGAAACAAGGAATGAGTTTTCATCATTGGCACCATTCTGTAATTTACAACTTAAGTCAAATGTCTCATTCTGCCTATTGATAGGCCAATCGTGTTCAAAAGAGCCATGGTTCAGACAATTTTACAGCAATAGCTTGTGGAACAACTTGTCTAACTAATGTAGAAAAGCTATGAAAATCTTCCATTTGATCACCCCAGCCTTGTGTTTATTCCAAGCACTTGTTGACCAGCTTTACAGGCCTTCACATTCCAGACAGAGAAATCCTGGCCTCATATCCAGTCAATTTAGCAGATGAGAAAAGCTGAGAGAATAAACTTGCTTTATGGCAACTTCTACGGCAAGTATGAGATTTAGTGAGTAACAGAATCTTGGCTTATTAAAATGGAGAGGAGGGAGGAACCTTGTCCATTAACAATAACCTTTCCTCATACTAAGCCATAATCTTCTGCTTGAAATATCACAGCCATGTCCTCAGCAACACCTTGCATTGCCATGAGTAGCTGTACATAATCACGGTAATGTGGTAAACTATGCCCAATGATTACCATTTCTGATATACTTCTGAACATAAGCTAAATGGGTTGGGTAATCAAAAGTCACGCAAACAGCTGTCAGAAGGCCATTTACAAGATGAGAAGCTTTTAACAGGCATTTTGGCAAACATTCAGCTCTGGCAGGAAAAGGGCTAAAAAAACCCGGCCCTGTGATTACCGCCCAGATCCTATGAGACTTGCCTTATATGAGCACTATGACATATAAGCTCTAGCAATAAACAACTTGACATTAAAAGTCAGTGGCTACATTGCTATAGAATTGACAATGTTTGCTCAATGATCACCTGCAGAATTGCATACATTCACTGGTACCATGTAAAGGCACTGATGGGAAAGGCTTATCTTTAACTTTAGCAATTCCAAATCCATGCCACAATGTTATTTTTATTTTTTTAATTCAGCATTTTTAAGAAAAGGAGAATGAGAAAAAGAAAAAGAAGAAAAGGCACACAAAGAGAGGGGAGTCAGAAAAGGAAGAATAAAGCACAAAATAAATAGGAAATTTGCAATTTACACCCTAAAGAGAGGGGTAGGAGGAGACACAACAGCAGTCTTTTGATACATGAAGGAATGTCAGAGAGAAGAGGAAGTAGAATTACAGTATTTCTCCTAGTACCTGAGGATAGGACAAGAACCAATGGTTGGAACTCTACAGTGAGAAATTCAAAAATTAAAGAAGAAAGAATTTCTTGTCTGTGAGAGCTATTAAGCAATGGAGCAGCCTACCTCTTGAAGTTGTGGGTGCTCCATCACTGAGGTTGTCAAGAAAAGTCTGGATAGTCATTGATCCAGAATAGTGTGCGAATTCTCACACTGGGCAGGGAATTGGACTACAAGACCTCCAAGCCTATCACTCTGCCAACATCACAGAACAAGGTTAAAATGTTCAGTATTTCGTTAACTAGTTTAAGCAACTGAATATGTTACAACTTTTTCAAAAAATTACCAATCATTATTAAAATGCAAGTAATGCAGTATAAATCATAACATTAGATTAAGAATTACAATAATTTTTGTTCAAGCAATAAAACCTTTTTAGAATTGACAATGAAGATATTGAAGTGGTAGATTGATTCCGCCTTTTAAGATCAATTACATTCTCATCAGTAAGGAAAGTATTCAGAGCCATGAAGATCTTGGAAAAGATATTTGACCAAGTTCGAATGATCATAATTCAGACATATAATGCAAGGACTCAGCTCTCTGGGAAAGGCTATAATGCTGGGGAGGGTAGAAGGAAAGAGAGGAAGAGGATGATCAGAAGCAAAATGGATAATTACAGTGGTGATAGGTGCACCATTGGAAGGCTGGGACAGATCATCATGGAGAAGATCTATGTGATTGCTAAGAATATACACTGACTTGATGACACATAATTAATCAATAAAATATTTATGTTAAGAAAACCCAAATTTCGGATATAATACAAGCTTGAACATAGAATTCTACTCCAAAAAATTTGTGTCCATGTTGAATTAAATTCTTTGCCAAATTTACTTTTGAAATACAAAATTATTTTAGCTGATAGGTAAGTAGTGATTACTTTCCAAAAAGAAATATGGAGTATTCTTGTAACACTTACTATATGCAAAGCTTATTCAATATAGATTCAATGAGATTTAGCACTATTTTATAGAAAAATAGCTGGCTGTAAGGGAAATTCAACTTCTAAAATTGAATTAAAAATCTATTATAAATAATTCTGTGTTTACTGAGCTTTACAACACTGCCACCAAATATGTGAAAGTTATTCAAAGTGATTAAATGGAGCACATTTTTAAAGCAGCCGTGTCCCACCCTTTCAAGGATACCAATAGCACTTGGACTTCTATACTGCTTCACAGTGCTTTTACAGCCCTCTCTAAGTGGTTTACAAAGTCAGCATATTGCTCCCAACAATCTGGGTTCTCATTTTACTCACTGAGTCCATTCAGCACTCAGAAACGAAATTCATCCAAGTAAGAATTTATTTAAAAAGTTGTGTTGGCACATCTGGGAAAACCCTGAATCTGAAAGGTTCAGGATTTTCCCTCCCCAAGAGAAATTCAAAGATCCACCCTCCTGCCTCCATCCATGATCACATGGGCCAATCTAACTCCATCCCTATCGAAGTCTTCCCTTCGGCCACTCCTTCTCCAGGTGCAGGTTGATATGTCCTTGACTCTCTGGGGAAGAATGTTGTTGTGTCTATCTACTTTCCCCAGCTCAGTGTGAATATCCCCCCTCCCAAATTCCCAGGCACTAATTATGGCAGCCGCAGAGTCCTTCTACAAATATGGCTCCCAAGGCGGACAGGAGGTTGGACAGGGTCCGGTTTGGATAGCATCCTTATGAGGATTCTCTTTGCTGGTTAGACCGAATTAAAAAAAGAATCCAAGAAGAAGGGACTTTCATAACTTTGCCAAGAAAACTGTACATGTAAAGACTATGAGTCACACTTGACTCAAGGGTGTCTTTACCTTGCGTTAAGCTACAGGACTAAAAAGGAAAATCATAAAAAACAGTATGAAGCAATAAAATGAGAAAGTCCAGCAAAAACATTAACTTGTTTGTTTTTTAAAAAACAGCAAAAGAATAAAAAAGTAATAGTCAATTAAAGGTAATTAAAACAGCAGGTCCTAGAAAAGGAACAAGCAGGTACTAAGCATTGTGAAAGTTCCACCAGAAGGGAGATGGAAAAAATAGCTGCTACTTACACCCTTAAAAGATGGTTCCCAGCTCATTAATCGCATTTCATTGCCTTTTTTCTTTGCAAAATGTTCCGTGCACTGTAAAGTACATTGAAACTACCACCATCCTTCAACTGTTGATCTTTCTCACAGCCAAATTAGCCACATGGTTAGCGTAATCTAAACTCCTTCACTATGAACAGTCATCTGATGTATGTCCTCCAGATGAGTCGTGTCTACAAGACCACACGCAAAGATTAGTGTTTCCTCTTCTTGGCACATCAGTGATACAGCACAAAAAAAAATGAAGATCAGGGAAGCAGTAAAATCTTTGCTATAAGTTATATAAAGCAATTATCTCATCAGTAATTGCAATTCATGAGACATCAAAAAGTGGCACAAGCGGTATTGGTGAGCTACGCTGATCCATTTGATTCAGATGGCAGTTTGGAAGCCATGGTGCTCAGTATCACCCAGGCATTCTTGTCCTGTCAAACCCAGGGCTGGCATCTTCTGCTAGCTGCTTCCAGTCAGTATTGCCAACTTACCAATTATATCAAAACTGAACTAATGACAGATTAGGCCAAGGAATCCAAACGTTGGGGTTCCATCAAAGTTCCACTCGTCCATTCAGCACACAGACATATTTGGATTATATCCAAATATGAATTTATTAGAGAAACATGTTGGCACATCTCAGAAAAACCTGAGTCTGAAGTTCCAGGGTTTTTCCCTCCCAACAGAAATTCAAGGATCCACCTCCCAGCCATACTCAAAGGTCACATGCCCCAATCCTCTTTTAACTCCAACTTATGCTCTCCTCCTGGCACTCCTCTTCCAGGTGCCGGTTGATGTGCCCTTGACTCTCCAGAAAAGAATTTTGTTGTGTCTACATCCCCCTTAAGCATATGAGAAACTCCCCCTTCCCATTTTCCCAGGCACTAGATGTGGCAGCCGCAGAGGCCTTTAATATTATGACTTCCAAAGCTGACACCAAAACCAAGCTGGGGCCATTTCAGACCAAGGAATCCTATAGTCACATCTCTGAAGACCCATTACAGTGGCCACAAAATAGGTGGCCCTCAACCCTGGCAACTTCTTATCTGCTTTGTAGTGATTCCTTTTCTCTTCTGATTGCAGCAGCTACTGTTAAGACCATATGATCTGAGCTTAGTTAGATGGCTGCAAATAGCTCCTTTTCCATATCTGTTTTCTGCCAGCTAGTTGTCATCCAGTTTTTCTATTCTGCCATCACATTTAAAATTGAATGTAAAGAAAATGATGGCAGGTTCCTGCCCAAGCATGTCATGATGGCTGTCTTTGGGCTATGCCATTCAGCTGCCACAGACTAAAACTGAGTTATGTGAAAAAGGCCTGACAATGATGTACATGCCTAATCTCGTAAGAAAAGTGTTCATATAGCCTACTGAGCTAGGCTGAAATCAGTAGTTTGTGATTTGGAATGTTGGGGAAAACAGCTATTGTCTTTGCACGTTGCCTAAATCAAAACAATTTCTTAAAGCATGGTATAATCTGGGACATAATCCCTCTTATATTTCCCCCATCCTACTTGTCCTAAAAATTTGGTTCTTTCATCAAAGTTACGGGATTTGGCAGGCCCTTTTTGGCTGGGAGTGATGGGGGAAAGTGTTTTTTATCTGTTCCCTTGGGGAAGGGTGTCAAACTCAAGGCCCGGGGGCCAGATCCGGCCCGCAGGGTGCTTACATCTGGCCTGTGGGACCACTCTGTAAACAGTGAAGGACTGGCCCAAGGTGCCTCTACCAGGGAAAATCAGGGCCCTCCTGAGCTCCATTTTTGCTGGAGGTCATTGCAGCCAAATATGGAGCTCGGGAGCCTGTGTTCTCTAGTAGAGCGCTTGGGCCACCACAGGCACCCATGACACGAGTGACATCGAGCTGTCCATGCCCACCCTGGCGACACCCACTCTGCCGCCCCCGAGGTCAAACACAACCCTGATGTGGCCCTCAATGAAATCAAGTTTGACACCCCTGCTTTAGAGCTGCTACTTTTTTTTCTTACATAATATTGTTCTCTTCTTGCTTTTAAAGTTGTAAAGCTGGCCAGAGTTCCTGGAGTTGGGAGGTCTAAAAGTGGGGTGGATGGATGGATGGATGGATGGATGGATGGATGGATGGATGGATGGATGGATGGATGGATGGATGGATGGATGGATGGACATATGGGGGGGGGAGAGAAAATGGTTTGGATATCTTGGTTTTGGGTTAAAAGTCTTCAGATGTTCAGACAAGAGACAATCTTGCTAAACTGTAGTCTCACAAGAATTGGAGTGTCTTCTCTTTGTATTATCAGTAACAGCTGGGTAGGAGTGGCTTTTTCTCCTGGTTATCAAAATCTGATTAATGTGTTCTGAGTTGTGCTGTGTTTATCACAGATTATTGTTTGCATTTACAGACAAAGCAAATTATTTAGACATCATGGTGCATCTTGATCCAGAAATATTAAGCTATAGCCCCATACTAGAAAACAAGTCTATCTCACCTGATAAAATATTTGGGCCAAGGCTATCAGTTTCATCTCTTCTTCCATTATAACCAATAGCAAAAGAGACACAGTTGCCATGAGAAAGCTCACATCCCTTTAAAAAAAAAACGCTATAAGTAAAGCCAGCAATCTTATTTGTGCATAATGCAATTCTGATTTGCATTAAAAAAAGAATAACTACTGCAGTTTGAAGATGGGAAGACTTGGAAAAAGAGACAGGAACTATTTTTGTCGTCTACCTTTACTGTCACGGCTCTAAGTCCTTTTTATCAGAGTATGTAATATTTCCAGAAATATGGAAGCTAGCGGAGGGGGTGGGAGGTGGAAACAGATTGAGAGAAGTATTTTTCTTTCTTTCAAATATATCTCTTTGTGTCTTCCTCCTTCCCTCTGCCATTGTGATTTCAGATACAGTACAACATACAGTACTGGAAAACCTGGTAGGGATTTCTTAGTTGGGTTGGATGTCGATTTTTAACATTTATAGATAAAACATTGTCTTTGGTGATAGTCTTTCCAGCTCTTATTTTAATATTAACTTTCCAGCTATGATTTCCAGACTTTAAAAAGATAAAAGAAAACAGGATTTATTTATATGGGCTTGGTATTAAAAGAAGAGAGCTGCCCTCTTGTGGAATATATTAGTAGATTTCACTGCAGTACCAGTTTTTGAGCTGCACATTTTTTCTTTTTGATATTCCATTCAGTCTGAAATGTCTTCTGGAGCTTATGTCTATATCTATGGAATTTATTTGTGTATTTTGCAAAGCAAATGATCTCTTTCCAAAGAACTGAGAGTCAATTTGATAATGCCGAAGACTGCCCCACCTTCATATGCATACAGACCACTTGCTTGAGCACTTTATTTTAAACCTTTATATCCTGCTTGCTCTCTACAGAGTTCTAGGAAGCTCACTCCCATCAATCAAATTTTAATAAATTGCTGGAAAGGCTTGGTTGAAATTATTGGTAAAGCCAAACCAGACTCTTATGGGCGTGGGTAGGGCCACAGGTAGGCAGCAGCTCCAAAGGCATGACATAGTCCTGTTTAGTTGTACCTCTGTTGTGCATTGTGGCATCTTTTTCACCCCAATGAAACCATGACTGCCTTATATGCAATATAGACTCCATGCACACAAACGAGATATAAACAGATGCAATTCCTATTGCACAAGAGCTCTGCCTACTCCAGAGATAATCGCATGAGAAAAGCACTGAAATCACACCAAGCAGATCAGAAGGCTAGGAACTCCCCTCTAGACAGAAGGTTGTTTGCACAGAAAGGACTGTAAAACACTCACCTTTCACATAATTGAGTAACTTTGAAGCACATGATCTTTAGAACGTTCATGGACTGCAAAGAGACCTAGAATTATCCTTGTTCTTCAGCATCAGCAGCACTTCTAAGACAAGCCATTCTACACACACTTTTCTTGTCAGGAGCTCAATTTGAAGAATTGTTTATTTGGAGACAACTAGAATAGAAGTGACTCTTTTCTCCCGCAGTGTCAATTTCATGCACTGAATTTCTTCACAGCTGTGTTCCTTGAAGTCCTAGTTGTATATATTTATTGTTTCAAGCACAAAACAATACTTTCACAGGGAGGGTAATACTGAGCAAGAATATTTGCAATCGCCTTGTTCTGGACTATGCTCTCCTGGCTTCTTGCCTAATATGTCCACACAGAAAATAAATTATAATGTCAACATTGTATTTTCTAGAAGTTATATTGGAATCTCATATTGCCAATCTGCTTCATTGTACATTAAACATTTTCACACACGTATAAATAAACAGAAGAGTCTCACATAAAAGCACTCCATAGCCACAAAAATATGTTCCATCATAACAAACAGCTCTTTCCATATCCTGACTATGCAATAGTTGATGGTTAAAGTTCTAATAGAAGAGAATACTTATAACTCAGGGTTGAACTGTGGGGTTCTTGGTGCTCTCTGAACTTGGTTGTTTTCTTGTAAATGTTTCATTACCCCAACTAAGTAACTTCTTTAGATGCTGGATATTATTCAGATGCCACAGTAAAGAGCTATCAAACTACTCCAATTTAATAGCAATAGCACTTAGACAGCTTCACAGTGCTTTACAGCCCTCTCTAAGTGGTTTACAGAGTCAGCATATTGCCCCCAACAATCTGGGTCCTCATT
>JANHFL010005221.1:19494-33597 GCA_032468155.1 Oxyrhabdium leporinum
GGAGGGAGGGAGGGAGGCTCTGCTGCTATTGCAGGGGTGTCAAACTCAAGGACCGCGGGCTGGATGCGTCACATTCTGGCCCTGGCCCTGCCCGGTTTAGCGACGGGGGAAAAAGTCCCAATACGTCACGTGACAACACTGTGACAACACAAGTTTAACACCTCTGTGCTATCGCATTCAAAATTCTCTTGTGCAGCTACACCCGAGTTGGTTGTGAATGCGTGCATTGGTCAGAAAATGATTTTTTAAATTGACCATCCTATTTGTGGTCACTAAACAAGGTAGCCACTAAACAAGGAGTGGCTGTATATACCTATAATGTATTTTCAAGCATTCAATTTCTTCTTTTCAGAGTGGTATTTGTGGTTCACAGAGTCACTTCAGTTGGGCGGCCATATACATTTTATAAGCCAAAACAGAACTGACAGAGGAAGGGATGAACTGAAGAATGCAGAACTGCTGCCTCTACATAGTGTGGTCATGTGATGTTTTGTCTAACAACTGCTTCACTTACTGATGGAAATTCTGATCCCAATGAGGGTTGTTAAGTGAAGACTACCCGTAAGAACAACTCTGGGGCAGGAGAAATGAGAAAAACTCCTTGTAAGCATCCATACAGCACAATCCAAAGATATGATTCTGTACCAGCATTATAATCTGTCTTCCCCCAAAGAGTGTTGGAAAGTATAGTTTGGTGAGCATGTTGACAACTTTATGTTTCCTTCTTTAGGAATTCACAAATTCCTGTCTTCTTCTACTATAAGCCCAACTTTTCTCTTTTGCAATTTTCTAATAAAATTTAACTGAAGGTGAAATTCTTAAAACTTTTCTCCCTGCCTACTTCTGGCCCTATAATTTTTGCTTAAAGAATTTGGAATTATGAAAAAAAAATACATTTTTTTTCTTTTAGCTTTTACAGGTAGTCCTTAACTTATGATCACAATTGAGCCCTACATTTCTGTTACTGAGCAAGGCATTTGTTAAGTGAGTTTTGTCCCATTTTATGACCTTTCTTGCCACAGGTGTTAAGTGAATCAATTAGCTGTTCAATTAGTAACACGATTGTTAAGTGAATCTGGCTTCCTCATTGAGCTGTCAGAAGGTTGCCAAAAGGTGATCACATGACCCTGGGACACTGCAACCATAATCAATATGAACCAATTGCCAAGCACCCAAATTTTGATCACATGACCATTGGGATGATGCAACGGTCATAAATCACTTTTTTCAATGCTATTCGAACGGTCACTAAACAAATGGTTGTAAGTTGAGAACTACCTTTACTAGATAAAATAATTTTGTTTTTTTTAATAAGTAAATAAATAATTAAATCCAAACCCCTTCGACCTGAAATTTAAGCCGGCGTGGTAAACACTGTTTATTGGAACTCTATTCTGAATGTTAACATTTAATTCTTACCTCAGATTTAACTATTGACATTAAGATCACCTGCAGTACAGGACTTCTGATTCTACAGACTGAGTTATGGATGGACCCTTAGATGCTACACCAGGGCTGTCAAACTCGCGGCGTCACGGTGGCGTCATGTAACGTATCGGGACTTTTTTCCCCTTTGCTAAACCAGCCATGGCCAGCATGTGACACATCCAGCCCGCCGGCCGCGCGTTTGACAGCCCTGTGCTACACCATTAGCCTTGCTACCAGGATGCTACCAGGGGCATGCTGGGAGTTGTAGTTCACCAACACCTGTAGGTTATTTAAGCAATATTGTAGATCTTGGCAAGATTCCAGACTGTGGAACAGATACAATAACTGCGTACCACATATTAAGGCCATTCATCTCTCCTAGAACATCTGCACAAAATTATTAACGGCCAAAATCAATTATTTCATGTTTGTGAATCAATTAATGATTTAGACAGCCCAAAGGACTCAGAAAAATTTTAAAATAATATATAGGCAGCAGGAAGAACACGGAAACAGTTCACATCTTCCATCTAGGTTCTTTATGTGGGGAGTAGTTCTGCAATGCTGAACAGATTAATGATTTTTCTGCTCATGCGATCACCACTGTCAGAATGGAATGCACTAAAAATATTGCTGCATATCAGCAAAGTAATATTGGAATGCTTTTACTGCCATAGTCTCCCTGGTCATTATTTTATTGGGTCTTATAAATTTTAGGGATGAACTGCTTTGCAGGACCAGTTTTGAGCAAGTATAAATAATAACATCAATAAAATGAAGAATTACATTTAGGAAAACACGAACACAGGTGTCTGTCTGCATGTATGAGTACGTTTTAAGACTATCACCCCACAAAATGGTACAGCCTTTCATAATTCAGAACCACACACTCCTGCTCCTAGCAATTCTTGCCGTCTTCATTTGTGTGGAAAGAATCTTAGATATAGTTTGCTTATTATCAACTGGGGGAGTACTAAAAATATTAGCTGACAACATTTGGGGGAAGAACTGTGAACTGCAAAAGGTCCTTTAGAATCACAGGACAGAGGCAGAGTGAAGAAGGCTGGGCATATTGTCAAAGCTGTTTTCTTAACCTCTGTAACTCAAGTCTCAACTAGGCTTCACCCCTTCAGCTTCCTCTTGTGTGCTGCATAATGTCAGCCAAAACACCCAGGATCCTGAGTAAAAACAGCACTCCCTAGAAGAAGAAAGTGGGGTGGGGCAGAGGATCTGGCTCCTATGTGATATTTTTGTGGCATTCCAACCACCTCAGTGACTAGCATTAATATCTGGCCAAAGAACATAACTTGAACCGCTGCTTATCAAGCCTATTAGAACTTTAAAACATATGTTTTTGTTGGAAACGGTTATCAAACCATCAGTGGCTCTCCTGAGACAAGCTGACAACCTCCTCTCCAGTCATGGCTGATGACAATGGAATTGATTATTCCATTTGATAGTCATTAACTGCCTAAACAAAACAATGTGTGCAACACATTTATGAGATAAGCTCCCTTTCCCAGGGCAAAATCAACTTTATTAAGGTCAGTGGGAATTTTGCCATCCTGTTTAATGGACGAGTGCCCAGCTCTTGGTATTAAAGCTGGCTTCTTTATCGGACTAAATCAGTGCCTACAGTGATTCTAGATAAGTTAATTTTAGCCCTTCTTCAGCAAGCAGAAGCAACAAGTAATGCTCCGAAGGAAATGGTGAAATGAATAAACCTCTTTTATTTTTGTATTAATATAATGCAGTTGCAAATAATTTTAAATTAAATAATTTAATTGACTAAGCTTCTGCAAGGCTTTGTTGGCAAAGAACATATCAGTTCTTCTCATGGGCACCAGCCAATTTCTATTAAGTCTACAAAGAACCAAGTTGCAATGTGCTCTTAGAATTTCAGTAGAAATCCAGGGTAAACAACCTCTTAGAAATTATTAAGCTACATCTCCCACCATCTTGGCACTATTCATCACCTTAATTGCTGAGGCCAGTGTTCCAGAACCTTTGAAGAACCACAAGTTGTCCATCAATGCTTAACAATAGGAAAGGTGGCGTGTAGTCTCTCTCACTCTCACTCTCTTTCTCTCTCTCTCTCTCTCTCTCTCTCTCACACACACACACACACGCACACAATATTTTCTTTTGGGAATGTTGCCACGCATATCCATATTTCATATCTAATTCAGTTCCTCTGTGGAAAAATCTGCTTTTTGAAAAGTTTCTTATCACTTGCTGAAGTCACCCAAAGGGAAGACTGAATTATTTCTCCAGATCCCTCAACACATCCACATATGCACACAGACGTGGGAGAACAAAATTAATAGCTTATTAAATATTTGCTTAGAAACACAACCCATGTAATTTCCCTTCTTATTTTCATAGTACATTTTGGAGTTTTCGTGTAGATAAATGGCCGCTGGAAGTAATCCCATAGCATGGTATCAATCTTCATTTGAAAGCTTTCTTTGGGTTGGCTGCTATGATAGCAGGAGCAGCAGTGAGATAAATGTTTTACTAAAACATTCTTGCTGTAGGGACAATGTTGCACAAGCATTAGCAAGTCCATCAGCAACAGCATCTACTTGCCTTCTGAACAGGACAAATATATTTCCAGAGAAGATCGTTTTTGCTTTCAGTGAGACGTCACTCATTCTTTCAGCAAGCTTATACTGAAAGATTACTTTCTGGCAGACACATTTTGTTTAGCCTTTTTGTCATACCAACAACATAAGTTCCACTAATGCAAAGATCAAGGAGAAATGTGTTTATTCTCACTTGAACGAAAACCTGACTCGTTCTCAAATTTTACATCAACTGAAAATCTTCCTTCAAAACTGCATTTCCCAGAATTTAGAAAAAAAATACCACAGTATTTCAGAAACATGCCTCATAAGAAGACTTATACATGAAAATAATGTGCACAATGCATTATAAGATAAATTATGTGCAAAACAAATAAACTTGTAGACAAAACTGTAAACCAAAGTATGTCGGTCAAGAAATACACTTACAGATAAATTTGAACTTTGGTGAAAAATCAAATGAGTTTGGGAATAGGACAAACTGTGCATGGTGAACAAAATGAAAAACAAGAAGGAACTTCTAACTGGCCAACTGCTCTCTTCACAGTTCAATCCCCTTATTCGGGGTTCTGTTCAAAATACATGAAGTGATTGGAGGGACATAAACAAATGCTCATTGTAAGACCATGCAAAACTTGGCAACCACTACAGAGGTTTAACCACTGTATAGATTTAGAAGCACAAAGAAATAAATTAAGAGAACGAGAAGAAGGAACAGGGATGTTGCAGTACAGCTAGGTAATTTCACATGTAAGATTTCTTCAACACTCCCTTGTAAAGTGTAATTTCTCTGCTTGGAAAGCAGGCAATGGAAAATTCTTTCTCAGCCTTGCCATTCTATGTTTCACAGCTATATTTTAGGGAAAGAATTTTATTTTTATTCAGCATACAGCAATGGTACATTAAGCCAGGAGTCTACAATATTATTACAGGATAGTGATTTGGCTGCCTAAGATTGCTAGTTCATTCCGTTCATGCTTACATGCTATCCAGGTGCACTACAGGGGGCGAACTTGCTCTGCACCAAGGGAAAGAATGAAGTGATATGTATTTAGGTGAGGTAGAAGAGGGGCATTGGCCTGGTTTAGGTCTCCTGATAAGTCTTTAAAAAAATAAAAGTGGTCAGGAGAGTTTAATTAAATTAATTCCTTATATGTCCCAATTTCCTCCAGTCTTTTATTTCAATCATCCACTTTCCAATAGCTTTCTAGAAAAGGAAACTAAACAGTACTTAAGATCTGATCTCCTTCTAACTCACTGAACCATTTTGTTTGGTTTAAGTGCTTGTTGCCTCTTAAAAGTCATTCTTAGCTGATTAAGAAGTTGCAGACGTCCCATCTGCACTTAGTTTGGAATAAATCCCGTTGAATTAAATGGAAGCAAATGTGTTTCTTTGTCACCCTGAAGAGTTCTTCATACCATTTTCATAGCTGCAGTGCAACCCATGTTGAGCTAAAAGACAAACCCAACTTGAATATGACCAGATGGAAATCCCAGGGCAATTAATTGACTATTGGTAGAGAAACAAGGAATATCTGAGTTACATGGAAGCAAAAAAACAAGAGGCCTCTTAAAAATTAATTGCCAGAATACTCCACTTTATGAACAAGTGCCTATCACAGACATTTGATCCTGTACATCACAGCTGGGGTTAATGGGAGTATCAGCCCAATATATTTAGCACTACTTCTCTTACACAGAACATTTTCCTAAGCCTGTTACTAAAAATACCCCTTTGCCTTCCCCATAAGTAAGAGAATGTTTGTCTGTGCGTGTTTTTTCCTCAAGGCAACCATCGCAGCATCCTTTCCTTGTTCTTTATATCTTACAATATTTTACTTCTATTATCTCCTCCTAAAATAGGGGCTGCCAAATAGTGGTGAGGATAAGTCCTTCTTTCTTCTCAACAAGGGAGTGGGATTCATTTAACAAGTGAATGCGATGGAAGTAGGAGCTGCTGTGGAGATAGATGTCTCACAACAGGAACAGAGTCACTTGTGCATTAAGTAAAATTGAACTGCAAGCTGCACAAGATAAATTGGGTGCTCATTTGTGAAGAAACCCATCAGCCCTGCAAAATGACTGCTGTTGGTTTGACAGCTATATGTAAATAGCAATAGACTTACCTATATACTGCTTCACAGTGCTTTTACAGCCCCCTCTAAGCAGTTTACAGAGTCAGCCTATCGTCCCTAACAATCTGGGTCCTCATTTTACCCACCTCGGAAGGATGGAAGGCTGAGTCAACCGTGAGCCGGTCAGGATTGAACTGCCGAATTGCTGGCAGCCCGCAGTCAGCAGAGGTAGCCTGCAGTGCTGCATTCTAACCACTGCGCCACCACGGAGGACTGAGCATTAATTTGTTCAACTGTAGGTATTGAAGTAACAAACCTTTTCTCCACCTACCTGGATCAAGTTGTCTCGGTAACAGAATGGCTACACAAGTGGCTTGGAGTAGGCCGAGTAGTAGTACTCTCCACAGTAGCTCTGTATCTGCTACCTTCAAACCCTGGCTCAGCTGTCGGAGTTGGACTCCAGTGCTATTCAGATAATTACAAAGAAATGGTTGCAATAAAAGGATTAGGGAAACAAGGGCTTCCTCCCTTGGAGAATTAGATTCAGCGTTTCTATACTTCATCCTTTTTTCATGAAATTACCTCTTCACTGAGTTGATGCAAAATCTGGCACGTTTTGTACGTTCAAACCTCTGATGTCCCACCTACAGTTTGTCTTGTTTTCAGCTGTAAGAAAGAGCAAAAAGTAATTGAAAGACGGTGCTGACAACATCATTTCTGCATAAAATCCCACAGAAACTGCTGTGCAATGTTCCTCTCTAGAGAACTGTCATACATCCAACACTCTTTTCAAGAGAATTAGCTCTGGTTGTTAAAACACTACAATAAAGGCTCAAGCTACATTGAGAAGTAACACCTCAAAATGCAATTGTGTGACAGGAGTAAGTTCCTTCTTTGCAGATGCCGGTCTCAGATCAAAATTTGCCAGCTTGTCACATTCGCCGCTCTCTACTGAGAATCCATTTACCACACAGTTCTTTTAAAATTACCAATATTATCTTGCGATATCAATTAAATAATCATCACTTGGCTTTAACAAGATTCCATGTTATTCCAGAGGACAAAGCCTCCCATTTTACATCTCTTGCTTCACTACATGCCCGTAACTTATATTGGCAGAGCTTTGTTTTTCTAGGCTCATAATATATCAGCTATTCCACCACTACCACTTCTCCCGTTCGGATAACGTGCTTTCTGATATTTTGTGAAACATTTTCTTTAATATTGTTGGACTAGCTTTTGGCCAGAGGATGTAAATAACTAGAAGGCATATCTTCTTGGAATGGTACTATATCAGACAATAAGATTAGCTGGAACTACCTTTTTTTTTTTTTTAACTTACCCTAAGGCTACAACCTCATTTCATCCCACCTCAGGAATTGGTGCGGTAATTAAAAACAAAACAAATCAAAACACTGATTAACTGCTGCACTAATATTACATTATATGTCTCTCTGGTGAGCAGTATACCATACGCTACAGATGCTTTATATAGGATGGTTTCAAAACATTTTCAAGGCTGTGGGTTACGTCTGCATTGGAATGCATGCTCCTGGTGGAATAGATTTTGTTCCATAGCTATTCTTATACTCCTAAATTTGCTCAAAAGAATGCGAAAATGGGAGGTCCTGGGGAGGGGGAAGAGAAAGGGCGTGGGAGGAATTTATTTTCTATGAACCTAAGTCCAATATTGTGATAATAGACAGAGAGCTACAGCCTAGTGGAGATTGAAGAACATTGGTTCCCCTGCCAATTTGATATATCATGTTAGGATGGATATAATTTAAACATGTTGACCCAATCCAGGGTTAGAATATCGTTTGTTTTTTACACTTTCTGAACTTTTATAATATAATACATAGATGAGGAAAATATTGACCCGTATGCAGTATGCTGGCTGGAGAATTCTGGGAGTTGAACTCCACACATCTGTAAGTTGCCAAGGTCTAAACTTTCAGCCAAGATTCCATCTCTTGGCCACATTATTTATGTTACACATTTAAATGACCCACCATAGGCAGAGTACGATGGGATTCTATTAAGTAGTGATAACATAACGAAGCCTCTTAAGTACATTTTTGAAATATAATTGATTTTCAAATGCATTCTATTTCTTCCCTTTAACATTAGATCCTTCAAAAAGAAAAGCAGGATATTAGGAGGAGGGAACATTTCTTAATTACAAATAACAATGTGTATATAAACCCTAAATGAAGGGATCCTCTAGCAAGTCACATTTAAGAAATTATTACTCTTTGGACAGCCTGCCCAAATATTTGGCCCAAAGTTATTGTAATACTAAACATTAAGAATGTTAACGTAGGTCTCAAAGACAGTTTCCATTGGCTAGTTTTTTCAAAATAAACCTGATTCTCTAGTGACTATATATCTGCTAAGCAATTTGGTAGTTGTGGAAGTCAAAAATCTTTGCTATTGATTTCAGACTATCTGTGCAGACTGAACGTATAATATAGGTTGTAATGAATGAAATGCAATAGGAAAGGACAATTAGATGAGAGATGCATATATTAACTGAAAAACACCCCTAGGGTATTTTTATAAGAAACAGAAGATTTTTTTTTTCCTGGCTAGGCTGCCAATCATGTTACGTTTGACTACCCATCTAATTGTCTCATTCTTGACCTGAAAACAGCTTATATCTCGAGATGAAGACGGAAATTGCTCTTTAATCACTCTAGGATCTCTCCTGATTTTGAAGATTAAATCAATAACAGGCTGTTACCGTCTCCCCGTTTGGCTTTCTTAGTCTAAGGCAACCTGATGATAGTATTTGAGAATAATTAGCAATGTCGGTCTCGAATGATTAGACAGCTTGGCCTGATTTCATGCATTACACATATCCTGATATATAACACTGATTTCAGATAAGAGGATGTCCAAAGAGATCTCACAGGGCCTCTTAGAAACGATATATATATATATAGGCCAAACTCCCAGATAACTTGGCTTAACTAAGCTTCCTTGCATTTCCCCCTCCTTCCATTGTTGCTGGCCCTCTTAAATCACTGACATTCATTCTGGTAGTTGGATTACCAGACCCTTAGAAAACTGTAGGGCACCGGTCTGAAGTTTATCCAGAATAAACATATGCATTGTGTTTATTCTGGATGCAAATACTTTGCCTTAAGTTTAATATTTGCACATTTTCCCACAACATGGAAAATATTTATATGGTAAAATTGGGAACTATGAAAACATTAGAAGGCTAGCTTTGGCCATTCTTTCCTTCCTTCTTCGGAGAATAGGGTGTTCTTTGGAGTTTTGTCATTTTCATTCTTTCTGGGAATTTTTAGGGCTGTGGCTTCTAGAGATGCTGCTGGGACTGCACTAAGCCCTCTTGGCTCTGTTGTGGGTTCTTCATCTCTACAGCAGTCGTTTCTTCCCCCAGAAGTGCATGTCAGCATTGGCACTGGACCCGAGAAACACAAGATGTTAATTCTCCAAGATAAAATATATCGACATAGCTTCAGCATGAATCAAAACGGCGGCACCCAATCAAGGGAGATCTAAAAATGATGTAATTCATGCAGTGAAAATATTAGTTAACTCAAATGAAGGCCAATGTCAGCATCTGGCACAGATAAGAAAACTCCAAAATCTCAGCACCTAGATCTGTCCTTCCCCTCTCTCTGTGCCTCCCCGAGAAGCAAGTGAGGAAAAGCTGCCATTTAAAGTTCCCATCATGATATGGCATTTCCGAAATAGCATCATTCCCAACGCGTTGTGGGAACTGAAAATACAATCACTGGTTGTTCCCGTAACTTCCCAGGACCAATTGCAGGTAGCCCTCAACTTACAACCATAATGGGACTGGAATTTCCATGGCTAGGTGACTTGAGTGAGTCATCACATGCCTGCATCCAATTGATTTGGCTTGTCAGAAGCTTCTCTGAGTAAGGCTGCACGAAGGATGAACGCAGGACCCTGGGATAGTGCAACCCTTGCAAATGTAGGTAGTCCTGAACTTACAACCACAACTGAGCCTCAAATTTATGTTGCCAAAGCGAGACATTTGTCAAGTGAGTTTTGCCCCGTTTGATGACTTTCGTTGTCACAGTTGTTAAGTGAATCACTGCAGTCATTATGTTAGTAACCCGGTTGTTAAGTGAATCTGGTTTCCCCATTGACTTTGCTCGTCAGAAGGCCGCAAAAGATGATCCCATGACCTCGGGACGCTGCAGCCGTCATAAATCTGAGTCAGTCGCCAGCTGTGTGAATTTTGATCACGTGACTACGGGGATGCTGCAATGGTCGTAAGTGTGAAAAATGGTCTCACAAATTACTTTTTTTCAGTGACATAACTTTGAACAGTCACTAAATGAACTGTTTTAAGTCAAGGACTACCTGTACATCCCAGTTGCCAAGCATCTGAATCGCAAACATATGAACGCGAGGGCTGGTCATAAGTCACCTTTTTTCTGTACTGTTATAACTTCAAACTTTGTTGTAAGTCGAGGACTATCTGCAACTTAGTTCTGCTGCTAAGTTAAGTTTTGGGTAGGGAGATACGGAAGATGGTGAGGTGCATGAGTCCTTTCAGACACGGAGGCATATGTGACAGATGATGGATAATTCAAAATAGGAAACTTATCCTATGTCTTCCGACGTTTATAAAACATCTGCTACGCAAACTGATACGGTTTATAAAAATGGGAAAGGACAAACCTTTTTATAACTTTATCACAAAAAAAGGTAAGCAATTATCTGCAAAATGAAAATAATAAGTTGCCACGCCTATTGCCAGAAATGTTCTTTTCCGTTTAGGACAATTTACAGACCCGATTAGATGTGTCAAGTTAGTAGCACGGAAGGAAGAAAAATAACAAGGACTTCCAAGCTTTGGTGATGGACAGCTAAACTAGGAGATGAGCATGGATTGGCAGCAAGGGCAGCAGACTTGATCTCAAAGTAATCTGTTAACTTCCACTGCCGGTTTCTCCCCTGCCTGTCACCAAAGTGTAGGAAAAAGATCATATTTTTTTTCAAAAAAAAAAAAAAGTCCGATTATCGTCTGCGCATCCTTTCTCCCACTTGGCCAAGAAATGCAATCCAAGCACAGGGGCTACATAGTATATTCTCATTTCTCTTTGCATTTTTCTCTTCCGTTTGAAGATTTTTTAAAGCTGGGAGGTAAAACTCTTCCAGCCAAGATTCAGCAGGGCTTCAGAAAGAAAACTGACCCAGTGAAAAAAATTGAAATTCCACAGTTGTATATTAATGTCCCCAAAGCAATTAAGAAGTAACTAGCGCTATTCTTTTTCAAAGATGCCTTACAAATGTGAACATTTTACCACTCCTTTACTAGTAGTATCCCTGGCCTTCACGGTGTTTCAAGATGCAACTGTCCATGGGCTACCAACGCAGAACAGAAAAAGAAACACAGTTGTAAATCTGAGCAACTGTCACAAAAATATCTTTGAAAGAGGCCATCAATATCGATGGGAAGACGGTCAAAGGACGGTTCTACAATTACATCTAAAGAAAAATCAAATAAAAGCATCAAGCAGGCCAGCAACAGCGCCCCCCCCCCCCAAAAAAAAGTGATTACCATCAAACCCAGGCAATCTGCAGACTCACAGGACCATGGTAATAAGTTGAAACAAGCTAGAAACCATTGAACATGCTTTTATCATTAGAGCAGTTAGGGGAGCTCAGAAAAAGCAGTGTGGAAAAGAGAATAGCAATAGATGTTTCCCAGAGGAAACAATGCAAAGTTTACAGACTTTCTTGGAAAAATTCCCATCCAGCTTGATCGCTCTGAAGTGTTAACAGGCCATTTAGCAGTGATGGCATTTTAGCTCATTACCTATGTGGGAGCAATTACATTTTTAAAAACCCAGTGTATTTGAACTGCTCTTTTTTTTTAATAGAGATTCCTGTTTCCAATTGTTCCGAAGTTTGTAGTATCTGCTCTCACAGCACTGTAGCTCCAAGATGATAAACTATGAATTAATATGCAGATCCCACCCCATTTCTGAAATTGCAGCACCAATTTCTCACAGATTGAGCTGAGACTTGGGTCTTTAGAGCTTACAAATGAAAGATTCCTGCTGGAAAATTGGGGCTATTTTATGGGTAGGGTAACTGACATAGCTGCTGAGGGTCCATCTTTCAGTGAGGAAGGAAGGGAGAAAAACCCTTCCGTGCTCATTATGGATGATGAGGGGAATTGATGGGGCTGCCTGAGTTTTATTTTTGTCAGAAGAAATGGGAATCCTTGTGAATAAAAATGGTTTTAAACTACGGTAAGCACGTCTATGGTGCAGAATCAAAATACAGTAGTGTTCCAATATTTGAGGGGCTGCCACAAAGAATATGGAGGAGAGGGTTGAACTATGCCCCAAAGCACCTGATGGCAGGACAAGAAACAATGGATGGAAACTAACCAAGGAGAGAAGCAATCTGGAATTAAGGAGAAATTTCCTAACAGTGAGGACAATTAACCAGTGGAACAGAAGTTGCCTTCAGAGGTTGTTGGTGTTTCATCACTGGAAGTCTTTAACAAGAGACTGCACAGCCACTTGCCTGAAATGGTATAGGGTCTCCTGCTTGAGCAGGGGGTTGGACTAGAAGACCTCCAAGGTCCCTTCCAACTCTGTTATTGTATAATTCTGCTAATGAAGATTATTAGGATAGTAAACAGAAGAAGTCAGTTTCGTCGTATGAAGGAAACCCCCTGGTATGTTTGCAGAAATTGACCTCCAACAGTTTTGGGAAGGATCTCCATGGTCCCTCCCTTGAGCTACTTAGGATCGAACTGCTTAGGATCGAACTATATATTGGTTTTCTCTCTATATACAATATGTACTTAAAGAACAGTGTACCATGTGGATTGATTCGTTTACATCTTACGTTCCTAGTTTCTACCTCCGTTGTCCAACCATTGATAAAAAAGTCCCCCAAGTCTGAAAGTATTCTGTGTGTTCTTTAACTTTTATCTTCAGTGTTAATCTGTCCATTTTTGCACAGTCCAATATTTTTTTAATTATATCTTCTTCTGTAGGTGTTTCCTCCCTTTTCCAATGTTGTCCAAAAGCAAGTCTTGCTGCTGTTAAAACATTTAATATCAAATATACATTCTCTTTATCGTATTTTTTATGCCTAATAAAAATAGTCCTACCTTAAAATCTATATGCTGTTTTAACATTTTTTTCTAACCACATATGCATTTTCACCCAATTTTATTTTTATTTTATTTTTGCTTTTGGGCACACCCACCACAGGTGATAGTATGTGCCTGTTTTTTTATTGCATTTTCAACACTTGGTGGACATATTTTTAAACATTTTTGCTAGTCTCGCTGGTGACAAGTGCCATCTATAAAACATTTTATACAAATTTTCTTTATAAACACTTCTGTGGATGTGTCCACGCCTCATTACCAACACCAGAAGCCAAAAACAGAATATCTTGTTTTATCTCAGCAAGTAATCCAATAAAGTAAACCAATTGAACAGTTACAACGGCTTTCTGGTAATATTTATTCATTTATCCATTTAAATACTCTTAATATTGATATCCCACTTAGTAATAACAGTTCCCTGAGCAGTTTACATGTAAATCTGTGTATTCACACATACGCACAAAAAAACCTTTTAAAATGCAACATGAAAATAAAACTAACGGCAGCATAAAACCCTTGGCATTTCCATAATCAGCCTGAATTCATTTTGCAAAAATTGCTTTCCCATCCTCTTTCCGCCACCTGATTGGTCTCTCTCTCTCTCTCTTTTTATTTTAATGTTCCGTTGTTTTTCTGCTTTCTGTCTTATTTGGTTACCCCTTTTTTCTCTGATTCCTTTTCCTTTAGGGAATGTAGCAAATAGGTAATAAATCTGCAAAGACACTCCGTTTGGCTCTCACATAGAAAGCGTTATTGAACTTGGCAACATTTCCTGTTAAACCTCAAGAGGAAATAAGAAAGAAAGAAAGAAAGAAAGAAAGAAGGAAAGAAAGAAAGAAAGAAAGAAAGAAAGAAAGAAAGAAAGAAAGAA
>JANHFL010005221.1:56376-71092 GCA_032468155.1 Oxyrhabdium leporinum
AAAGGAAAGGAAAGGAAAGGAAAGGAAAGGAAAGGAAAGGAAAGGAAAGGAAAGGAAAGGAAAGGAAAGGAAGAGATAGGTGGGTAGATGGGTGGGTCAACATCCTCTTTTAATCAGAAGCTTTTATAATATATCATTTCCCACCTTATCAAAGATCTAAATATTCAGAAGAATGGATGGAGAATGACCTGGACAGTAGCAATAGTGCCAGCTCCTATTCCATGCCCTGAATCTTGGCAGTTGACACAGCTGATTCCATCATAATGAAGGGATCTTGTGCATTTCTCTGTACATTTTGAAAAATCCCTATAGAATCCTGATGATTGGCAGCCTCTGCCTAAATATTCCCGGAGGTGGGGGGGAAATCATCACCTTCTAAAACCATTCATTCCATTACTGAGCAGGCTTCACAATTTCTCTCCTAATTGTACCAAGGTTAACTAAGTGGAAGAAGAAAGAGCAGGAGGACAGGAAACGTAGATGTTAAGTTTCTTAGCAATTACTTCGCCCAAAATTATTCTTTTCCAAGCATTATTCTCAAAGAATTTTCTTTAGCAATTTTTTTTAAGTGAAAGGGGTAGAGATAAGCGAATTCCCACAAGTCAAATAAGTTATAAGCAGTATAATTCCATAATAGATCAGGAATTTTCTGATTCTCTTTCTTACACTCTCGCTATGAGCTATGGGGAAGTGGTTGTCTTTGCTGATAATAGGCAAGTTTGGATTGTTTAGCTAGCATTTTCTTGGATCTTTATGAGTCTGGGGACCATCTGTTGCAGTAGAGAAGGCTGCGACCAATAGCAGAGGTGTTATCTTGGCAGTTGGGCACCTACTATCACTCTAAGGGAAGGGAAGGGAAGGAACAAAGCCAGAAGCCCCCAACACAAAGAGAAACCATTTAAATATGTTATCTGTGATGTCTCATATTGAGGGGCCAGAGTACAAAAGGAGAGGAAGAACACCTTCATTTCCCGCCCCCCTTCCATTCTTCTTCACTGTCTTCTCTAGAAGTTCATCAATAGGCACAAAAAAAGTCGAAGGGGTGATGTGATTTCTGCCAATGTTTCTACATGTTTACTTACTGTTGAAAGATCCTGGAACTTATGGGGATAAGTATATCGGATCCTGCTAGATCCACAGGAGTCTTCATCTTTGAAACAGAAAGTATCTATAGAACACTCATATTAATTTTTACGCAAATTCTAAATCACGTAGATTGTATTCATCATTCTCCATGATAATTATTCCATCAGCACCTAACTATCCATTCCCCCTTCCATTTATCACGCACGCCCCCAAACACACCACCTTTTGCGACACCGACCCAATTTGATCCTGCCTAATTTGCATACTATAGTTTATATGCACTCATTGTATAGAAGATAGCATTTCATTGCATATTGCTAGCGCCAGGCAACTGTGAATAGAAGCAGTAGTTCACCGAGATCCCAAATGTTGTCCATGATTTAGCTCTACATGCACATTTTGACCAAGTACATGGAGAACTCTCTGCAAACATGTCTGAAAATTAGCATCAGATTGATTTCTCCATACCAAACAGCCACTAAAAAGCACAAGGACAACTGTAGAGAAGTAAAGACTGGCTTTAAATAACATTCTTTTAAAAGTTGGGAAGGTCTGTGCTCAAAGACGATGTTCTTGCAGATGTGGTAACTAAGCAGAGGAAATAATATTCATGTTCAAGATGGAAAGGTATGCCTGAGGTTGACCTTCTATAACCTATCCATTCTTTAGTAGACTATGATAGCCAGTGGACACATCTGTTCCCAATACCAAAGGAATCGGTACTTTTCGTGTCAGCCATACAAAGCAGTATTTCACGAGGAAAAGTGAAAACAAACAGGTATTCACTATAGCACTGGGACGTAACGTTAATTATGTTCTTGAAATGCTAAGCAAACATGCATATACAAACAATGTATTTGCAGCTGACATGTTGAGTGCAAATACCGGAAAGCTCACAGGTGCATAGCCTCTGGGAGGATATATTTGCCTACCTTGAAAGTGTTCCCTTTATCCAAGATTATTTTCTGTTTGGGTGAGTGAAATATATGTTTCATCAAAACAGAAACTTGAATCTGTAACTCAAGAAACCGAAGCTCATACATTTGTAGGCAAAGATCTAATTCCAAAGCATTTCTCGCTAATGTCTCCTTCTTCTGAATCCCCTAAAAGTTCCAGAATGTTATGGAATGTGGCAAAGAGGTTGCCTTCTCCTATTCTTCCTCCATGCTCACAAGGAGCAAAATTTAGATCCCTTTCTTAATGCAGTTCCATTCACAGGAATATACTTTTTCTCCTGGGCTAACAACTGAGTATTATTTCTACCAGAATTTAGTAAAAGTATAATAAATATGCATCTGAAATTTTCCATTTTATTGTAAACTGCTTTGAGATTTTTGAAATAAAAAGTGGTGCATATTTTTTTTAAAAAATCAATCAGTATGTTCAGTTTTATGGTGTTGCAAAGATACGGCAACTTTAGATATTTAAACAAACCTTTGGAGCAGGACAGAGTACAAATGCCAGGAAGCCAACGGAGCCCTTTTTTGTCATTGAAAAAATAATAAAAATCAAAGCTGTAAATAATAACCATCATGATTTTAACAAACAAAAATGTTACGATAACTAAGGTTAGAAACAACGTAAATTTTGCATAAAAAGCCAATTATGGCCTGCAGATACATCTGAACATTCATTTTTATTCATGTATTTTATTAAAGTTTATTCTATATATTTTCTTTCATTATTGAAGAGTGTTATTTATTTATCATGTATATTGTTTATTTATAACTAGCTTCAACCCAGTTATATTTTTGAAAAATAATAATGCATTTATTATGAGATCTGAAAGAAAACAGTATCAGCTGTCGTGAATCAACACTAAACTCTCAAATTGGACTTTAAGCAGAAAGACACTGAAGAGAAGATAATCCCTTTCTAATCATCACCAGGTTTACCCTGGTGCTGTATTAAGAATCCAGATTATTCAAAAAAAATGTTGCATCTCCTCTTCCCCTTGCACCTGTACACTGGAGATCAAAACATAAATGATCGAACTTTTTTCTACCTAGAACCAGGTAACCACAAGAACACAATCCATATCAATATCCTGTATAGGGATGAATTAGGTTGTGGCTGGAAACAGAGCCACAATGAGATGGGACCACCCATTAATACCTCTGGCATAATTCTTTTCTCTCTTTTTTTTAAACACCCATTTTTCTTTGACTTGTTTCCTACCTAACAGCACAAAGGAGAAGTTGTTTTTTTCCAGACTACCTAAACGAACCATATGTGATGGACTTTTGAAGTTTAACACAGTTTGCATGGGTCTTGAATGCAAGCTAGCCGGGCTCTAAGGCAGCACCTTAGGCAAAATCTTGGCAGCTTTTAGATGGGTACACTTCAATAGCCAGAATTCCTGAGTCACCAAGGAAGCTTGCTGACTGAGGGATTGTGGGAATTGAAGTCCAGCCATCTTAAAGTTGCCAAGGTTGAGAAGCACTGTTCTAAGGCCTTAGTGGGCCTGTTCCTCTTTTCTAGAACATCAGTAGCAGAGTTCACTTTGTATATCCAAGTCTGCCATCACTAATATTTTTTTTTGTGGGGGGGGGAGGATCCTTGGAGACACGGGCTCTTCACTTTCCTACCCCCAAGCTATATTTCCTGCCCGATTTTCAGCAGAAGGCCCCATGAACCAGTTTCCCCTTTTCCATATGACTTCCACTGAAATATCAGAGCGTTATTAACTTTTTCAGAGGTTGTGGTGGGGAGAGAGAGGAAAAGGTTATTATTTTCCCAGAACTGCATCTATGTCTCGCGTAAGTAATAGTAGTGCTGTAAATGATAATTTAATGAAGAAATATGGTGCTTCCCATTCGAGCTAATTATAAACAGCAGCCTCCTGGCAATTTAAACCTTTCAAAGTGCAAAGAGGGGAGACTGGGAGCAGTTCTTCAGAGAGCGTTTCCTGTGTACCTTCCACAACTTTATCAGACCTGCATCTTTGACTTGTGTTTACTTTTTGTCCTCTCTAAGAACACTTGTGGTACTGACAAAGTCATCAATAAGGGCACACATGAAAGGAGGGATGAAAAATAAGCTGTCTAAAGAGCATTACCCAGCAGGAAACTTATTAGCATTTATTGCGTGGTTTCAAGTTTCAAGTGGCTACTTTGAAAGAATGGGATTTTTTTGAATGGAGTCTATCAGAATGCTGCAGATGTTGTTGTGAATATACATAAGGAATGTTCCATAGATGAATCTTCTGGATAGTTAAAAAAAAATGTTTGAACAACATAATTTAAGGAGATTCACACTGGATTTCCAAGAAATGCAAAACAAATAAACCAACCCCATAGAACTTGAATGCTCGTTAAATCTTACACCCTTGCAAACATGCCAAATATTCAGTTACAGATTTCCAAAGCTGACTGGGTAAATAAAAAAAAAATTCCTCATGGGCCCTGTGGTCAATTCACAGATTTCTCTCATATAGAATCATTGGTAGAATCTGCAGTCTGATATAATTGGAAGCTGAGAGGAAAATACTCATACATCTTCCCTCTTTGTAATGGGGAAATATATGCATTTGTTCATATATAACATTTTCATACTGCTTCAGTTCAACAAGATCCTAGCCATATACAACCCAGAAACAGGACACACATCAAGCAAGATTAATTTACCGACTTTTAACTCCCTTTTGCTGTATTGCAAAGTCCATCACTAATTAGGAGCAATTTCATTTTCGTTCATATGAAATGCTTTATGCGTGTATTTGCTGCCGCCTGCGGTAATTTTTAGCTCTACATCTCCTTATGTAAATAGATACAAATATAGAAACAGAGGGATCAGCACAACTAACAATACGATAAGAAGGCATTTTGATTTTGTTTATTCAATTTGCAAGTTTTAGTCGATTGTGACTGATACAAAATTTATCAAAGGATCAATTAAGAGAAGCAGGAATGAAGCTGTTTTCCAAAACCGTTGAGATATTTCCTGACAGTTTTTCTAATTTAAGTATTAGTGTTTAAGTTACAAAACTGAAGATTATTTTTACAGGTGCCATTTAAAATGAAATATGAAATTCCTTGAGATTACATCAGCCAAACCCACAAAGCCCAGCTGTGCTCAGCCTTGCCCATGTGATGCAGATGGATCATATTTTGTAAAATGACATCATGGGCTACAGAAAGCACACAGAATATAAAAGGCGATACAGGACTTGAGGAGCCTTGGAGAGCTGGCTCTTTAAAGCAGCCCCTGAGAGAACTAACAGGAGCATGGAAAGGTAAACGTTTGAAGAGGTTCAGCTCCGGAGTCCAAAGGGAGGTCATCCAGAGGAGCAGGTGGAGGTTGGATGAAGAGGGCTACAGTGCCCTCTGCTGGGCAAAGGCTGCTTCTGTGACTTTCTGAAAACAACGCATATTGAGAAGCTAAACCACTGGAGATCTGCTAATCAACCAAATCAACCACGATCAGTTCAGAAATATTCGCCGTAGAATCATTGTTGGCTGTATTCTTCTGCAAATTAAAGTGACATTAGAAAATGTTCCTCTACGTTCTTCTTTTTTTTACAGCAGATGAGACAAGAAAATAGTCTCAATCCAAAGACTCATTTGAAAAAGCATTTTTGAGTTAGTCACACATTCCCTGTTGATTTGCTTGGGTGTCCGTCCTAAGTGAACATTCCTATGCTTTCAAAATTTAACACATACAGATCCAAAATTCTGAAATTATAGGAAACCAAGAAACAGAGAAACCCAAACCGTTCAGTCAAAAACATTCATTATGGACCTTGGCATTTTCTAATACACACCATTGTGTAACTGGAGCTGGAGGCTTCCAGTGCTGCCAGTTCTGCTATATAATTTTAGAAATCCCAAGAATCTATTTAAATAAGTCATGCTATCAAATAAATGGCCGGCGTAATACTCCCCATCCCACTTCTAAATAAATATCTATACTGCAGTAAAGGAATTAAGTTTTTCTAGTGCCTAAGAAAGAAAATCTCCATAAGTGCCTGCCTCTTTTTCTGGCAAGAAAGTGGCACAATAATATCTAAATGGTCTCCCGTGTCCTTTCATGGCAAATTAAATCAGTTAATTGTGGTAATCGTCTTTCTTCGTGTAATAGTAGGGTTGGGTCCATTAGTAGCAAGAGACAGTGGTATTGTTTTAGTTCAATTCTCATTTATACAATCTTGTTCCCAGGCTAATCAGAGGGCAATACACACTTACACTTATAAAAACAGAAAAGCCTGCTGGTGTAGCCTGGGTTTTATAGCCTGCCAAAGAATAAATTGCAACTGAACAATAATAACACTTAACTAGCGCTACATCAATATATACACACTTTTTGAATAGTGTCAGTATGAATGTCAGTTTCAGTTTAAAATATGCATTAATGTGCATTAAATCTTAATTATTTTATTTTACAACAAACATTTACCTGTGAAATATCAAGCAGCTGCACCACACACCCAAGGAGCTGTGTACCAGCCTTCTTGCAACACAGAAACTTTAAGATGCACATTTTATCTATTGCAAGTCACTGGTAGCAACAGATGCATGTCCCAATGATTGCTAAACCTAGGCATAGTCCAGTTTTGCCACAACGAAAACAAAACACGCTGACATTTTGCCATTTGTGAAACTTTTCACTGAAAGCATTAACCACAACAACAAAAATTCCGGGGAAGTGACCCCATCATGGCCCGAAACCAAAGCAAATGTTTGCAGGAACTCCTGAGAAATGTTAGTGCTGAGCTCACAACATTCTAATTATAACATCTGATTTTCCAAAAGTTCATAAAGGGGTAGAACTTATGCAAGTCACAATGCACAAAGCCTCTGCCTTAGGAAAGCTGACTGAGAAAGCATGCCAAATAGCCCCGAGGAATTTGGATTATAATTTTACAGAATAAAATAAATTGAGTGGGAGAGGTGTTATTTAAAAGCCAGAGTGAGAGGCCATAATTGACATTCACCCTGGTTCCGTATAAACAAATGGGGGGGGGGGGGTATCAGAGGTTATTGTGGTCACACAAGGATGTCAAAACTTCGTATACATTGTATGCAGTAAACCTACACGCAGTGTTTTAAAATACAAGGAGGACTGGGAATTATTACCAGGAAAATAGGCAATAACTGTGAATAATTAGAAGGCTAAAGTAATGCAGCAAATATTAAAGTGAAACAATACATCAGTGACTGTAAAGTGATGACAAGTAGAGAAAAATTCAGCTCATTAAAAATTATGCTAAGTTTGCTCAGCCAGCCCAAGTATTTAAATTTCATCTCAGAAGGCACCACTGAAGGAATTCCTGATCTATCTCACACTGTTGACCTCAATGGTATCAATGTCAGTGCTAACAATTCCACTGCTCACAAGTTCTCCAGTCACATCTGATACAGATTAACAGAGCTGGAAGGGACCTTGTAGGTCATCTAGTCCCACCTGTGATTGATGTTTTGCTCCCCCCATTTCATCCTACATCCTCCTACATCCTTGCAAGCTGTCAACTAAGCTATTTTGGGATATGAGTTTAGCACTCTTTCAAAATAACATTAAACATGTATTTAGAAATGGCTCCAATAATTGACAGCCTGGGCCCAATGAGGGTGAGATTGTTTCAGAGGGCAGGAAACATGACAGAGAAGGCCTGCTTTTTAGGACTCACCACATGACACAACTTCACCGAGGCGTCTCGTGAAATGTCGTCAAGAGCCGGAGCATGCTGTCTCTACCAGATTTGGTGGGATGAGTGGAAACCATCTAGGATAAGTAGTCCTGCAGGTAATCTGACCCCAAAACACGTAGGGTATTAAAATTGGCAATGGGCACCTTGGATTGCACCTGGAAGCCTACCCAAAGCAGGTGCAATTTGTGCAGCAATTGTACTATGTAGGCGTACTGTGGTGTGCCCCAAACTGAAGCTTCCAGATGCTCTTCAAGGACCACCCCAAGTAGTCCAACCAGGAGTTGAACGTGAGAAGTGCCTCCCTATTTTTATTTTTTCCATCATGTTTGTTTAGCCACCCATTGTACAAAATATGATTTTAGGAAGTCTACAATAAATATAGAAATGGGGACAAATAGCCATAAATCGAGAGAGAGAGAGAGAGGCCTGCTTGCACCAGGATAAAACAGCAAATAGGATTTAGGGAGAGTCCAATATAGACCTTGGAGCAACATCACTGAAAAATATTAGATCATATTCCTCACAAAGAAACTGAGTTGGAAAATATTTTTTTAAAAAACAACAACAACTTTGAGCTAGCTTACCTGTGAGCTGGAGATGAGACACAGTGTCTTGAGGACATATCACGTAAAAAAAATGTTACCAGGGCACATTCATGCCACTGCTGAGTTTACAAGGATGAGCCTTCATCCCTAAGAGGTAGTTTGATGGGTGTGTGTTAACAAAATGGCTGTATTACTACACAGTTTTTCTAACCTGTTTCTATTTGGTAAGGCAAAACTAATAAATGGTAGCAGTCTTTCACTCAATAGATTGAAGACCTGATTATACTTGCCACCTATGAGTGGATTGTCTATCGACATAGATCTTGCATGGACAAGTATAATGAAATATACAACTGTAAATGATTTACACACAATACAACAGTTTAAAACATAATGGTAGTTATATAAGTTTATTGAAAATATATACTATTTGCATTAGATAACTATATAAAGAATAGTAATTATTTACTATTGAAATGATATATTATACTATTTTTGTTGTTATCGTTGTATCTACTTGGAAGCTGGTGACAGCAAATGTCTATGTCAGGTGAAGCAAACGCTTTGGTGAGATGTTTTTTGTTAACTGGCAAATCTTGACAAAGAATGGTTTATCTTAACTGTGCTTGAAGAAAGGGAACTTTACATCACAATAATTTCAGTCATTTCATTTTTGGGTCTTATACAAAAATGTAGACAATAGGAATTGTTCTTTTTCTTGCAGGCCCATCAGAGGAATAGAATGGAGTGAATAACCGAGACCCCCGTTAGGCTCATTCCCCTGTACAGTAAAATATAATATCCAAACACATCCAGTATAACAGAAATCCATGTGTTTTTCAGTTCCGTCTTGTTGAGTTATTGTTATTACTTCTCAAGAAAATAGCAATTGTTTATGCGGTCAATTTATCGCAAGCCTTAAAGAATATGCCTGGTAGGTTGGGGAAGAGAAGGTTGGGTTTTCTGTGGCGTCTCAACAGTAATTCTCAATCACCCAATTCTAAAACAATCACATTCCTTGATTACAAACATTCATCAGAATGTTTTAATTCTACAACTTTTTTATTCGTGCAGCTGTGTCCCATTATGTTCAAACAACATTCTTTCTATTGTAGAGGTAGAGTTAGGGTTGTGTGAGATTTGTTTTTAAAAAGTGACTCCATAAAAATTGAGTTTTAATAAGGTTGTTTAAACCAGTCATTAATCTGAGTCCTGGCTAAATAAATGTATGTTTATATATACTGTATATGTATATACAAATGCACTGAATCATGACTCTGATTAACAACAATTTTAAACAACTCAATTTTGATATAATCAGAAGTTTGCCGATTATGTTAATTTTGAATTTTTCCTCATTTATAACCTAAGAAAACATGAACATGCTCTTAAAAGTGCCCCAAGAGTCAGGAAAGTAGACCAAGGATATGCTGGCAAAATGCACAGGGAATTCAGCAGAGCTAAAATATAGCTGATGTTCACATCTATCTGGGGGGGGGGGGGGAATGGATTCTTCATTGATGAAAACAGATGATGAGAAAGTATGAGGGTAGAAAAGCTCAACTGGTACACAGCACTTATGCAGCTCAGCTGTTATCTAGAAAAGGAGGAAGAAAAAAGTAAAATGTCATACTTTGGATAATGGAATCTTTTAAAAAAGAGATATTAGAAGGGTAAAAGCAATGGAATGTACAAGTGTCGCTCCCTGAATAATTCCAAAGTACTTCAAGACTTAGATATTTTCATTCTTTTAAAGTTACCACAGAAAAGAAATATAGCTAGCCAAAATAAAATTGTGGACAATAAGGGCAGAAGCGAAGTGCAGTCTATTGTCTTCTCCAATTTCAATCTTTAAAGTATTTTTATCCATGAAAGACCAATACACCATTACTGAAATAATAATGAGAATACTGGTTGACTCACGTCTTTACCCTTTCCAATGTATATGGAAATTACCCATTATTATTATTTTCTTCCTTCCAATATGAAAGTTGACTTGTTGGCCTGAGTAACAGGTTTTTCTAAAATTCATCTTTGAAAAATGTTAGACTAATCTTTATTACTTTTTCATACAGATATATATTTAATACACGCTTTTAAATTCAAATGTTTAACCTTCATGTCATGAAAGCAGCTCTACAAAAACTACACAAATCTTTCTGAATACTAATATTGCCTACATGTATTTGAAATATTTTATCTCGATAGGATTTCAAATATTTTTATATGTACTCCAAATTAATTGGGACTGTATAGAGATATTCCTGACATAGGTTTTCAACCATCACTAACCTGTCTGGTTTCACGGTGCTGTCCCACTATGTAGCACTTTTAATAGCCCATTGCATTTACTTTCTTGGCTTCTTATCTTCTATAGTAGCTCAGCTTTTCACTGGTCTTCAGTGATTATAATCCTCTTTCTACTTGGGTTCTAAGATAAGGTGTGATTGTGGACTTTAATCTCAAAGCACTCACTGAGTTTCTTGGAGATCTTGTCTCCTTTATCTCATTGCCCGTTACATATCAACACATGTTCTGTGACTATCAAGGTATAAACCAGGGGTGTCAAACTCAATTTCATTGAGGGCGGCATCAGGGTTCTGTTTGAGCTTGGGGGCCAGGGTGGGCGTGGCCAGGGTGGGTCCAGTCAGCTCAACATCACTCGTACCAGGGGCATCTGTGGTGGCCCGAGCACTCTGCCAGCGAAAATGGGCTCCCAAGCTCTGTTTTTGGCTGCAATGGCTTCCTGCAACCCTCTGCCATTGAAAAGTCCTCCCGAGCTCCATTTTCACTGGCAGAGGCACTGTGGGCCAGTCCTTTGGCGTTTCCCGATCTGGCCCCCGGGCCTTGAGTTTGACACCCCTGGTATAAACTATTTTTCCATCTATTACTTTGTTGTATGGGCATAAATCTGCTTTACTTCTTGGGAAAAAATACTGCTGTAAATACTTAAATACTTCCTTATTCTAGATATGGGCCACCTGCTTTAGTCCATAAGTGTTCTTTTTGAACTTTCATTCTGAAAGTTCGTACACATACCCTTCTCTGTGCGACACCCCTCCCTGCTATCCTTGAGATCTACCTTATTGAGATGGGAAGAAAATATGAAACACTCAAAACTCCCAATCCTCATAGTGCTTTAGATACACACCTCTGCAACCCCGGAATAAAATTGCTGTCCAAATAGAAAGGAAACACATTAATTTCTGGGAACTCCGTAGTGGGGAGCTGTGTCCGGTTCCCTTCTCTTTGAAAAGTTTTTTTCTGATTTTTTATTTTTTTTAAGTATGATACAGCAGATGATCCCAAAGATTCATGTCCAGCATCACTTCTGTGTAAGCCTGACCAGGAGGCAAAGAAGTGAATTTGAACTTGACTTCCTCTTATTCCAGAAATCTCGCTTAGAACAAAAGGGTCCATTCTCTGGAAAATGTGGCCCTTTTCTGTACTTTTCCAGACACGCTACTGCTATGTAAACCTGAAAGGGAGTGACAAAGAGCCAGAGAGCAAGGAAGGATGGACTACAGATTACAGCAGGCAGCTCAACCAAAGGCTCATCGAGTCCTTTTGCAGAGATGACTAGACTCGCCCACCGTAGACTCCACAGTATGTATCGCTTCCCAGGGACAATTTAATGGGGAGATGGAGGTTGGAACTTCTTTCTCTTGTAGCTTAGTGGCTTGGTTAAACACAGCAAGGAGGGCGTCCCATGGAATTGATTTTTGCCTAGTTTTGGAGTAAAACCATCTGTGGAGCAGAGTGGGTTGGCAGAAGGGTGAGCTACCTCCCTTCGCCTATCTTTCACTCCCCCTAGCCATTCATTTGATTGTCATCCACGATTGTAGATTGCAGAACAATTGAACTGCACAGACATACTTCCCGGAGAGCCAGATATTACGTTTCAGCATCTTGTTGTGATTGCCTTCAGGCTCCACGCAAAGCAGCCACAGGTATTTCCTTCAATACCACCTGGGTATAAAAAAAAAAAGAAGGGAAGGTTCAGCCTTCATCTGTCACCATTTCCATTCCTTTAGCACACTGACTTTCTGCTGCCGACATAGTTTCCTTCTTTTTCTTCCCAAGGAAAATATCAGGTTGGAGATCAACATTTTTCCTGATAAACCTACAGCATCCACAGTACAATGCAGACCTAAACTACTTCAGCCAGAAAAGAGGGTCAACATGCCAGTCAGAACTGAGCAGGTCCCTGGACTTGAAAAACCCTTCTTCTACGTAAATTACAACATTCGAATAAGAGGGGCTCTTCCCTCTTTTTTTTTCTGCTAAATCACCTTGACCTGGCTTCAGCAGGCAAACATGATGGCGACTCTGATGTATGAGGAAAGTCCTTGACAATCAGGAAATGGATCCCCCTGGCACCAGAGCAAGTAGATGAGACGGAGACCTAGATCTGCCCTTCTGAATCTATAAATCCTAGTGATTGTTCCATCTCACTGAGACTACCATATAGGATGGAGGACATCACTTCTAGGTGTACTACAGATAATCCTTGACGTAAGATGACCATTGAACCCAAATGTTTTGTTGCTAAGTGAGACATTTTTTAAGTGAATTTTGCTTCATTTTACAACTTTTCTTCTCACAGTTCTTAAATGAATCACTGCAGTTGTTAAATCAGCAGCACGGTTGATAAGCAAATCTGACTACTCCATTGACTTGGCTTGTCAGAAAGTCGCAAAAAGGGCTCCCATGATCCCGGGAGACTGCAACGGTCGTAAATGTGAGTCAGTTGTCAAACGTCCAAATTTTGATCGCGTGACACAGGAATGCTACAACGGTTATAAATGTGAAAAATGGTCCTCGGTCACTTTTTTTCAGCAACTCTGAATGATAACTAAACTCGAGGGCTACCTGTAATTACCACAGAAAGAGTAGTAAAATGCTAGAACAGGAGGAACAGGCAAGTAAGAATTGTGATAAGTCCACTGTAGCTATGGAGGAGTGGCAAGTAATGAACATAAGAGCCACAGTGGCGCAGTGGTTAGAGTGCAGTACTGCTGGGTACTTCTGCTGAGTGCCGGCTGCCTGCAGTTCGGCAGTTCGAGTCTCACCAGGCTCAAGGTGGACTCAGCCTTCCATCCTTCCGAGGTGGGTAAAATGAGGACTCAGATTGTTGGGGGCAAGAGGCTGGCTCTGTGAAGCATTTAGAGAGGGCTGTAAAGCATTGTGAGGCGGTATATAAGTCTAAGGGCTATTGCTGTTGCTATAAGAGAGGAAGCTGCTGAAGAATTGAGCGCTTGTCTACCCAAACTGCATATGAGTGGCTTTATGTAAAGATCAGACTACGGTTCTTTCAGCAGCTCTGTGACATGAGGTTGCAAAAAATTCAGAAAGATGAGAATGGAACATGAGAATGTGAGCCTGGAAAACAGAGATGCTCGGAAGCATGGAAGAGGGAGCAAGAGATAAGTCACACGGGTGCTGTCAGAAATAGAAGTAGTGCTCGGCTTACAACAGTTCATTTAGTGACTGTTCAAAGTTACAATGGCACTAAAAAGGGACATGACTGTCTTGCATACTTATGACGGATGCGGCCATCCCCCTGGTCATGGGATCAAAATTCAGATGCTTTTGGCAACCGACTCATAGTTACGACACTTGCCGTGCCCCCTGCGTCCTGTGATCCCCTTGTGTGTTACCTTCTGGCAAGCGAAGTCCATGGGGGAGTCTGATTCGCTTCCCAACCATGCTACTAACGTAACAACTGCAGCGACTCACTTAACAATAGTGGCAAGAAAGGTCGGAAAGTGAGGCAAAATTCACTTGACAACCATCTCGCATAGCAATAGAAATTGTGGGCTCCATTGTGATCTTAAGTCAAGGACTAAGTATATGATTCAGACATATTATTCCAGCAATTGGAGGAATGGAAGTACAGTTTGCTTAGTGACTGTTTGAAGTGACTTATGACCGATTTTTACACTTACGACTGTCGCAGCATCTCCGCAGTCACGTGATCAAAATTCAGACCCTTGGCAACTGACTCGCATTTATGACTGTTGCAGTGTCCTGGGATCATATGAACCCTTTTTTGAGACCTTCTCACAAGCCAATGATGGATTCACTTAACAACTGTGTTACTAATTTAACCTGTAGTGATTCACTTAACAACTGTGGCAAGAAAAGTCACAAATGGGGCAAAATTCATTTAACAAATGTCCCACTTAGCAGCAAACATGTTGTACCCTGATTCTCAGAAAACATGACCCACCCCAATAATAAGCCCAACCCTACTTTTTTGGGGGTGGGCCCAATATTACCTCTACCCCGAAAATATGGGCTTAGCCAGCATGAGTAGTGGCATGGGCGTGGGGGGGGGAACTGTCCAGCTGCAGCTGCAGCCCTCTGGCCCCCTGGGGCAGCGTTCGCCAAAAAGCCTCCATTCGGAACGCTGAGGTTTCGGAATGGAGGCTTTTTG
>JANHFL010005223.1:25114-44212 GCA_032468155.1 Oxyrhabdium leporinum
GGAGGCGGAGGAGGAGGAGGAGATGATCAACCATAACCTGTGTTGCCTCCAGGCTTCCTTCGTTTTCATCAAATAACAATCATGATGCTTCATTGATGTTAGGATACTGATTGATGATATTATCTTTGATTTGTTTTGTGTTGCACATAAGGGCGCATAATAAAACTCCAAGAGGGGATGATTCTTGAAGTATTTTCTCCAACGGAGTCTTTTCAGACCAGGACACAGAAATGTTATTGAGGTTGCAAAGTCTGCAGAGGGATGGAAAGATACAGAACAAAACTCTATGAGTCCTTCAGCCTGTGACCTTTTTAGGTGTGGTTGGGAAAGCAGAGTTTATAAAAGTTTAGATTGCAGTGGCAGGTGGTAGAGAGGACAAAGAAGCTTCGTCTGAATAATGGGACTCAGACCATTTACTGTAAGTAGGAAGGTAATACAGAAAACCCCAGCGCTCTGTTGGAAAACTTGCTGTTAATGAAAATCTTCCATGGTTTCTTGGCAGCCTGCTGGGTGGAGGTATTTTTATTTTCAAAAGAGGACAATTTACGGTGTTCATTTTGGGGGAGAACTTTGAGTTATAAGCACATCATTTTTAGCGGGGACAAGCCTTTGAGGCATAATAGGAGGGGGTGGGAAAAGTATGGTGGCCTTGGTTGGCCCATGTATGTCAAACAAGGTCCAGAATTGCCCTGGCTTGGCCTTAACTTCCATTTGATGTTGTTGCAAATTATTGAGACTCCTGGTTCTTCTGTGTAAGCAGCGTGAGATGCAATTGCTGTCAAGACACGCCAGGTTGTGAAAAGCAGCGCAGTATCAGCTGGAAGCTGCTCACGGCTTCTTAGTAATTTTACGATGCTAATCAGAGCTGAATTTGAACATGGGAGTTCAAAGCTGTTAAGAGGCACCGTATGAGAATTAATTTATATACAGGATATATCTGAAGAGGGGTTTCTCCCGCGGACAGAGAGAGTGCAGCATCCAAACTGCATGGAGAAAACAATAATAAAAAGACAGAGCTGAATGAGGTATCTATATCTGAATATTTGGCATGCAATGTGAGAATTTCAAGACAGCGACAACATCCTATTATGCTTATCAGGAGGGGGAAATAGGAAGCTTTGGGGAAGAAGAAAACCTGCTTTAGTGACAAATGAAGGTGAGCTGGACTTGATAAATGAGTGTGTCCAGCCACTCTCTCTTGCTTACCCCAGCCAAGGGGGGAGGGAATAGACACTGAACTTGAGTAAGCTTTGGGTCGTATTGGATGGCACAAATTGCAAGCACTGAAAATATCCTTAAGAAGATCTTTGGACAAAGAAAGAGACTCAATAAAGCAACTCTGAAGTTACAAAACAGGAGGGAAAATAGCCTCAGTAAGAAGAAATTCATGTCCTAAAATGAAGATTGATAAAAGCCAGTTTGGTGGAATGGCTAAGGCGTCAAGCTAGAAACTCAGAGACTGGGAATTCTAGTTCTACCTTGAACATGAAGCCAACTGGGTGAATTTGGGCCCGTCGCTCATTCATTCCTCAGAATCAGGCAATGGCAAACTACTCGTGAAAGCTTGCCAAGAGGGCTGCAGAGACTTCTCCAGCGAATTACCAGGACTCAGCGCTGACTCAAAAGCACAATAAAATAAAAATAAGATGGAGACCCTGGAAAAAAAATGGAAAGGAATGTTCTCTCTCTCTCTCTCTCTCTCTCTCTCTCATCCTATTTCTCCATTGTTGTTATTTTTTTCCCTCCACCTGTCACGACTTCAGCTGGTTTCTACATTGTTTGGAATCACAAGATTGTTGTTCTAGCATGGATTAGAAGTGCAATAAACAGCTAAGTGAAATGCATTGGATCAGAGCATCTTGCCAGGATTTACAAGCCTACTCATTAGAGCACGATTGTTTCTGGCAATTGTTCTAGCTTTGTTTTGACCACTGTGGTGCAAGTCCTCTTTGTAGCACAGGAACGCCAGATGTGATGGGGGTGTACTGTCTCTTTCATTCTATTAATAGCCAGATAACTTGGGAAGTCAATATCTCAACCCATCCATTTAAAAGCAGGCTTAAAGAAAGGAACAGAAGGAGCAAGAAGGCCTGTTGAAAACTCATCCAAGTTGGAAATCTGTGTTGCCTTCTGTCTTTGACTCACTTGTTCTCCCTTTTCTATCCTTGCCAGAGAATTTGGCAGATGGGAGCAGCTGTGGACATCAACTATTAGAAATGAAATTCTATTAGTATTTCTGGAGCCCTGCCTTTTGTTAGCAGAAGATAAACTCAGTTCCCAAGAAATATCCCATAGATAGCGATGGGGGTGATATCATCTCCAAATGTGCATAAAAAATAAAAAAAAATATTGTCTGGAGCCTTTTTGAAGCAGCATGGCTTAAAAATAGAGTGGGTAATTGATTGATTGATTGATTGAATAATTCAGTTTATCTCTTATCATTCAAATTCCAACAGGGAAATCAAGTATTACCACAGATTTCTGTTGTGTTTCAGGCAAGGGGCTACAGGTTCATCTCCTTTCAGATGGATAAAATTATTCCAGTACAAACAATGGTTTGCCAGCATATTCTTTACAGATGGTTGCCAATTTATATGATTTCCCAATCCACATCCTCACCAATGTGATGATAAGGATAGCTTGATACCAGTTTAGCTTTCATTCCCTAAATATTTGGAACATCCCTTAACTGCGAAACAATTAAAAAAAATCGGCCATTACTAAATTCTACACAGCAAATGCTTCCTCATTTGCAGTCTAAAAATAGATGATGAGTTAAGGCCAATTGCTTGATATTTTATGGATTTATTTTTTCTTAAATAAAAATCCATGCACACAATCACCTGGGATGTGTTACCTGCCCCTGCTCATTTACTATATACTATCTGTGTCCAGACAACTGCCTATGGTGAACCATACTTCATTTATGGATCTTATTTTTCACATGATGCCAGTTTTAGATGCATCTCTCTTGAATCCTTCAGGGCAAGAAAATTATGAAAAGATAATACCTTACCTAACTCCTTTCCTCCTTAAAACAATATTCTGAAAGCATATTCCTTGTATGAGCACTAGTAGAAGCAATGCAGGATAATTTTTCTCCTTGACACTAATTCATAAATAGTGTTTAGATGTGTGAAGCCAAGGTAAAGACCTAGAGCATTAATAGGCAAGAAAAGGAGATAAAGATAGCTACCAAAACAAGGATGGAGACAACTTGTAAACTCTGCCAATTAAGTAATGGTAAATGTGTATTTCTACTCTCACATTTTGATTTTTTTTTAATATAAAATAATCACAGATGTCTCTTAGAGCCCTTTATTTAAAATAAACAAGTAAAATCAAAGAAGGGAGAGGCAGAAACACATCGTTGTTGGTGTAGGTTGGAACCTTGAAAACTGAGCTAACTTGTGGAGGAAATATATCTAAAGCAGAGTTTATCGTTCTTATTATTCTGCCATCATCGAAAGCTTTCAAGGAGTCACGGCAGAAAAGTCACACCATGGAAACTGCACAACAAGTTTTTAGGCTTGAAAATAAAGGGCATCAAAGCATTGCAGAGACAAACGCGAGCTACAAATTTCTGATGAAAAAGCAACAACATGTTTATGCATGAGATGGAGTGAACACTTGCTTGAAAACTAGTTCAGAAAATGGGAAGCAAGAAGAAAATTCCAAATTGTTGCTGGTTTGGAACAAAAAAAGCAAAAAATAAAAAGCAGAGAAAATTAATCTGGAGCTATGGAAATGGGAAATGGGAAACTCTGAAGGTGGGTTGATAGCCTGTTGAGATTTGGATTGCTTGACGTTCTAAAAAAAAAACTGAGTGGGAAAATATATATTGTAACAAAGCAATACACCAAGATTGATGTCACTCAGCAACAATTCCCATCCCTTGAAAACTATATGTCCAGTCGTAAGAGATGCTGAGAGTTGGAGGTCAGCAACATCCAGAACAGGTTCCTAAATTTGTGTGTGTGTGTGTGTCCGAGTGTGCAGCCCTTTGAGAATCTGGTGACGTTTAGTGACCACAATTATGCTCAAATGCAGTTATCAAAATATAAACAATAACAAATTTGTAGGAAAGAAATAGCAATAGCACTTAGAGTCCGCCTGCAAAACTGCATTCTAACCACTGTGCCACCAGGAAGGAGAATGAGAAAGGGAAGAAGAGGAAGGGAGGGAGGAATAACAATAGTACTTAGACTTATATACAGCTTCACAGTGCTTTACGGTCCTCTCTAAGTGGTTTACAGAGTCAGCCTATTGCCCCCAACCATCTGGGTCCTCATTTTATCGACCTCAGGAGAATGGAAGGCTGAGTCAACCTTGAGTCATTCAGGATCAAACTGCTGGCAGTGAACAGTGAGTTAGCATGCAGTACTGCATTCTGACCACTACGCCACCACATAAAAGAAACCAATAGTACAGTGGTGGCCAGCCTCTGATGACCATCATCAGAAGAATTCTAAAGACCTGGGGTACCCATGAATATTTTTCATGAACAGTATATATATTTCTTTTCCCATTCAAGTTCATTCAGTTCCTGGGACCTTTCCGTGAATCCCTATTCCTGAACTCCAGGTCCAGAGAACTAGAGACTTGCCATCACTGTACTATTGCTTTCTTGTCCGTTTCGATCTCAGAATAAATGGCCTCCAATTTTTATAATTGTTACTGTACCTACTGTAATGAGAATCTAAAATCTTGATGGCCACTGGTTGGCATTGGAGAAACAAAGGAAAACCACCATATTGCTCCCATTTAGTGAGAGAGCAAGAGGAGAAATGTTTAGATCCAAGCCTTCTTCTGGTCTTAGAGAAAGAAAGCTATTAAAACTCCAGGAGCTGCAGTGAGTGACTGAGAATGAGGAAGTAGGTACAATACTGACCTGACTGTTCAATCAAGCAGAAAAGACAGATAACATTGAACCTGTCAGATACAAGCACAAGCTCACTGCTCATGCTCAGTCTACTTGCAACTGCCTTCTTTGCATTTGACCTTGCCACTCTCTTCTTTTTGTTTCCCTGTCCCTTGGATGTGACCATCACTAGAAGAATCCTGAAGATACTTTGGGTGCTCATGATAGCAATAGCATAGCAATAGCATTTAGACTTATATACTGTTTCACAGTGCTTTATGGCCTAAGTGGTTTACAGAGTCAGCGTATTGCCCCAAACAATCTGGGTCCTCATTTTACTCACCTTGGAAGGATGGAAGGCTGAGTCAACCTTGAGCCTGGTGAGATCTGAACTGCCAAATTGTAGTAAGCCGGCAGTCAGCATCCTGCAGTACTGAACTCTAACCACTGCGCCACCATGGCTCTTGATGATGACCTTCAAGAACTGTACTTCTCTGTTTCACTTTCTCTGTTTGGTTGCCCTTGTTCACCATTAGAACAAGTGGCTTGCCTGTTAAGAAATGTATATACCTTTTATCTGAAACTAGGACATTAAAGTGTGATAGCGAGACAAAGCAGGATTGAGTCAGCTCATTGCTTTGCATCGTATAGTTATTATTAACTTTTTCCAATCTAGGTGCGGCTTCTGTAAGGAGTTTGGCAAAATGTGGCCATTGCTGGAAATTAGTATATGTACAAATGAGGAAGGGTCATGTTGGAAGAAGTTGGTCTGGATTCGCCATGGCTTCCAAGAATTTATGATAGGACTCAATGATCAGTTTCTCTCCATGTTTTTTTTTAGTCATTCATGCCCTTTTGCAGATTATAATTTTAAAGTCTTTTTAAATTATTATTACATGGTACCATGTTATTATGAAGTCTGATTCTTTGGAAAAATTTCAGGTAGCAAGACAGTATAGGTTTTCCTGCCTGAGCAGAGGGTTGGACTAGATGATGTCCTATTCTATTCTATTCTATTCTATTCCATTCCCATTCAAAGAAAAAAAATAAGAAGTTCCAAAATTATCCTCCCAGTTTATTTTTATTGATCATTTGTACTGGTTGTGAAGTATTAATGGAAGACAGTAGTCATTTTGCCAGGACTCCATCTCATAGAGCATATCTACCAAGAATGGCTATCAGATGTCCTCCTTGGCATGGCAATTAATCTCTACACTCCAGAAACTAAACACTACATTCAGTAACTAGCTAACACGGGGTCAACATGGTGGGTAAGTTGTTTATTATGAAAGAAAGAAATTATTTATACACAGCAGGTCTGCCAAATGCAGAGAAATGAATCCATATAAAAATGCATATATGTCAACTCTAGGATTTAAATCCTCAGGTTCCTATCCTTTCTAGTGAACAGATACTGGTCTGTTGTTTTCCTAGCCTTGATTGCTGGAGACATCTCTTCTATGTGTGTGCAATGTTTCTGTCTGATCTGAAAATTTATTGGTTCGTGCTTTGCCAGCTTTAGTCATCACACTAGCGTATAAATATTAATTTTATGCAGATGCTTAAAAGAGAAACAGAAAAAAAGAACTTTTGTTTCATTTGATTAAAAAACAACAACCAGTAGAACCAAAACAGTAGAAGATGCTGAAAGTTGGATGAAGTTAGTGGTAGCCCAATCAGTTCAAGATAGGTTTGAAAAGAAAATCTAAATGTGTGTGTGTGTGTGTGTGTTCACATAAATCTTTGTGTGTATATGCAACGATTTGTATTACATGCACATGGACACACATACACCCATGTATACATATACTGTACAAATGATTTAAAAAAACAAACAAACTCCATCTGTAACTCCTCAGTTAGAGAAATTGAAATTAAAATAACAGTGTGAATTTGATTTTTGATTCCTTTCCATCAAAACCTAGCACTTTTACAAATTCATACTCATCATTCGGCTGAAATATCATGTGTGTGAGATTAAAATTTAAAAGTTTTAAAGTATTACTTTAGCCCAAAAAGATTGTCAGATACCTTATAGTACCTTTTAATTAAGATTAAATTCCTACCAAGATTAACTAGGGCTTTGGAAACTTTAATTGGTCAGATATATGGGTAGACTTTCTTAGTAGCCCATCTATTTTGTCGCCCACCTTATCTCTAAATTAAGCATGGTGTTGTATCTTTGTCTTTGTTTTGGTAAGTGATATTTCATCTCTTCTGGTCTCTTAGCAGTAGAAGGATGAAATCTTAGATCTGCCACTACCTCTGGCCAATTCAGCTCTCCCCTCAGACTCATTTATCCTACTGCTTAGAGAGTTCCCTTATAAATTGGAGACACACAACCATCTGTCACTTTCTTTAGAAGTGCTCAAAGGTAATAGAAGTTAAAGAAAAATTGTTTGGAGAATCAACACATTGCCTTTTTGTGTGTGATATAGTTTCACCAATGTCCTAGAGCGGAGTGTGTTGGTGAGAAAGAGACAAATCCTATATCAGGTCCAGCTAATGGATTCTAGTGGGTTACCTTGAGAGCTATTCATTCATTCTTTCTGTGTGTCTTTCTCCATACACAACTCACTCTAGTAAATCATAGTATATTTTCATCTCTACCGTATTGGTTTTTACTTGTACATCTTAAATTTCATTAAATTCTCATCTTCCATGTCTTGGGTTGCCTGAGGCTATTAACAAAGAGCAAACCTTTCCTGCTTCAAGGAAAGGACCTACAAATTAAGAAAAATATGAATCATCCAATTGAGCTTCCTTCTTCTAATAAAGGTAAGTAGCACAGACTCCCTGCGGCGGGTTTGAATTTGTATGGCTTTTAGTTCATTATAACTAGAAACATTGTTAGAACACAGTATGAATTTGGCTATATGTATTATGTTGTGTACATGTATATCTCTTGCTGGGGAAAACTTTAAGTTCTACACGGAGATGGGAAAGTTGTAGATTAGACCACATCTTCTCCATTTTATTTTCCAAAGTATTCCAGATCCTTAAGAGTTGTTACTTTAAAAACAAAACATTGAAATAATTTGGAGGGAGACTAGGACTCCATAAGCAAAGCATATCTTTACTACTAAGTTTACATATTTGTTAAACAGCCGCATTCACTTACTTTGAACTTAAATATCCCAGGCTTCAGAAATTTCTCCAAATATTGTGCTGCAACAACTCTATTGTAGGGACAAGGAATCATGAGCCTACGATGTTGGATAGACAAAAAGGATAGGACAAGAAGCAATGGGTGGAAACTAATCAAGGAGACAAGCAACTTAGAACTAAGGAGAAATTTCCTGACAGTTAGAACAATTGATCAGTGGAACAACTTGCCTCCAGAAGTTGTAAATGCTCCCACATTGGAAATTTTTAAGAAGAGATTGAATAACCATTTGTCTGAAATGCTATAGGGTTTCCTACCTAAGCAGCGGGTTGGACTAGAAGACCTCCAAGGTCCCTTCCAACTTTGTTATTCTAATTCTAATTCTAAACATCTGGCTGATTGAATTACAATAATTAAAATAATAATAGACCCCCTGTGAGGCACTACCTTGATGTGGTTGAGGGCTTGTGTGCTTAAGGATGAGGGCTAAGGCAAGGTTCAATCATACTGGACAGGTCTCATCAGAGGATAATAATATAATAGTGGACTGAAAACCCTGGATAGTTTGGCCAGAAAATTAATGACAATGAATCATGCCCGTCATCCAGCCAACAATGTTGACAGTTTCTATTTACCAAGGAGCATAAGGGGTGTGGAATGTTGTAAGTACCCCAATCACTTAAAGAAGGAAAAGGGACATTGGGAGAATATCTGAAGAACAATGAAGAAGATGCACTGAGGGTAGTACAGCAGGAAGGCTTGCTGAATACCAGTCAGACCAAACTAGCCTGCGAGAAAGATCAGATGAAGAACAGAAAAGAAACACAACGAGGCAAAGCATTACATGGCAAGTACACACAAACACAACTAGCAGGAAAAAACTAGGGTTTTTAAAAATATGTTCTTTTCTTAAGTCATACCTTCAATTTCTTTGGTTCGCAGTTTCTTCTTTTTACGTCCTCTGAGTAACTGCTTACTGTCAAAAGAATTACATAATGGGCATGAATGAATGTCTGCATGGATGACTCTGATTTAGTCCTGTTGTTTTATTGAGTTTTGATGGCTTCAAAATGTTAGGTAATGTGGTGAATTTTAATATGTTAAATATTCATGTAATTGCTGTTTTAGTTTGCTGTTTTTATAAGTAGCGGGGGGTGGCGGTGGACTTTATAAAGCCTTGTGAAAGGAGTTCAGAATTTAAAATCAACATGCAAAAGAGGGTTTATGACAGCCTTGACAACTAAGAACTGTATCAGCCCACCAACTGCTTTCTTCCATTTGCAGGATACATGAAACGTTTTGTAGTTCATGCCCCCAAGGAAGAGATTACAGAAAAGAAAAACTCACAGTGGAGCAGGTGTGTAGCTGGCCACAGCTGAAGGTAAGCCTGAACATTTGCCATCAAAAAAGAAGAGTCTATGGACAGTATTCTCTGAATGAGGTTTAATTGTTCCTCGGTATATGGTGAAGGAGAGATATCATAGTTAACTTTTCCTACTGCCCAGGAAGGCAGAGTCATACAAACCAGATGTTTTGATAAATTGTTCTTTCCCTTCTTTTGCCTAGAACACTTCTACAATTCAGCCCCTTTTTTTTCTAACAGAAGCATTTCTATTCACCACCGAACTGTGGTGGCGCAGTGGTTAGAATGCAGTATTGCAGGCAAATTCTACCCACAGCCAGGAGTTCAATTCTGACCAGCAAAAGTTTGACGCAGCCTTTCATCCTTCTGAAGTCAGAAAAATGAGGACCCAGATTGTTGGGGGCAATATGCTGACTCTGTAAACCCCTCAGGATGTGCTGTAAATCACTATGAAGCAGTATATAAGTCTAAATGCCATTGCTACTGCTATCTACTGAACTGTACAGTTCATGGAATCAATTTATGAAAGAGGAACATTGTTGTATATTCTTCCTTCATAGCCATGAACAGCATCCCTACATTCCTATATGCTAGCATACTGTAAATACTATTCTTGGATACGTTTTCACAGCAAAATGAAAAGAAGCCCAGTTTGGCATTGTGGAAGCATATACTATATACCTCACAATAATCTAGGAGGAGACTATGCATGGTCATCTAGATGGTCTCCTATTAGCTTCAATAAGCATGGGTTGTGTGATGACAGATGATAGGACTTGCAGTCCAAAATTAACCTATCAAAATTAACCAATCACATTTACAGTACAAGGAGAATGAAGCCATAGACACTCTATTCAGCAATCCAGTTTATGCTACAGGTAATCTTCAACTTAATGATCACAACTGAACCCAAAATTTTGGTTGTAAGTTTTGTTTATTAAGTGAGATGCCAGCCTTGAAAAAGATTGCCTTTGTTAGTTTCCAGGCCTGGACGCTAGTGACGGCAATTTTCCTCAAGTCTAGAGAAGCAAGCTTTGTGAAGACTATTCAGGAGTAAGGAAGTCATCCAACAGAGTTCCTGGCTAGCTTTGAGAAAGATTGTTCACGATAACTTTCTAATTATGCTTCACATGGGGTGGGTGTACAACCGCAGGGAGGAAAAGGGTAAATGGACCAAGATGCGGCTGGGCAGCAAGAAGGCTCAGGCCACTTGGATTTGTTGGGAGGCAGCAGAGGGACAAGGCCATGTTAGGGAGGGAGAGGAGTTACAACTGCTCCTACAGTTATTAGGGTAGGTGTGCAGCCAAGCACCCACATTTTGACCATATGACTGCAGAAATATTGCAAAGGTCAGAACTTCTGGCAGGGGTCATAAGTCCCTTTGTTCAGCAACTGCTGAGTTAACAGTTGTTAAGTCAAGGACTACCTGTATTCACAGATGGGGAAGGGATTCTTCTTTCTCTCTTCTTGTTTTATTATTTTATGAACTCCTTAGATAATAAGTTCATCTGAAACACAGCTGTACAAATGAACTGGACAGAGTGGGTCAATACTGAACTTAATCCCCCATGGCAAAACATGTGCATATTAATTCCATTTACAAAACGACCTTCAGCTCTAGTTTGTTTCTATCAAAATATCGAGTCTTTTTCCTTCAATACAACTGCAAAAATTAAAATGGTGCTTCCCCAAGCTCCAAACTACATATATTCCATTCCCATGAACCCACGTACAGGAAGAATATCTTGACTCATGTTTCAGATAAAAGGCCCATTAAAACAATACTTCCCCCACCATATGGGTTTAACTAAAGACCAAACTTAGGTTGGTTTGTCATTTGACGCCATGCAACAGTGTTCTCCTGACAATATTGCAGTCTGAAGATTTGCAGCTTACAGTTCAATTTTATCAGGGACAGTCCTTGATTTTTTTAAAAATGAAAAGTTCTTTGAGGTGCTTTTGGAATTACATTTCTGATTACTTTGTGACTGCATTGTGTCACCAGTGCACACATAGAGCTTAATGAGTCCACGTGAACACCAAAAAGTTTTATGCATTGTTCACACCTTTGCCATTTCACACATCACAGATGCTGAGGGATATTTTGAACTTGATAACACGTTGTAGAACATTTATATTTTTGCAGCATATTTTTTTCACCAAAGAGCTTTAATTTTGTTGGCTTTTAAAAGCACGGATAGAAAGCTTGTATAGCAAACAAATACAGCAGCAGCTAACGCAACTGAAATACAGATTCGGATCATACCTCCTATTTAATGCAGGAAATCTCAAGCTTGATAATCTTAACAAATGGTTGTCTAATCCCTGATAAAAACCTTCAGTAGTGCAAATGGAGATGTATATCTTGGAGATAGACTGAATATGAGACTATAAGCTTGTCCTACTTTCATCGATAAAGTGTTAGAGAGAGATGGCTCAGTCCTCAGATACTTGTATCTTTAACAGCCCATAAGCTCTACTGGCCTTAAAAATAGCTTCAAAAAAGTAGGCTGTAATGGAACATTGATTGATTAATTGATTGATTGACTGATTGATTATGTGCCATATAATTGTTGATTCTTACCAGCCATATAGATTCTTCATGACGATCTGTTTCTAATCTGGTCTTGCAGGTTTTGCACTCAAAGCCGCTGTAAATGACTCCATCTGCTTTGCCATTGGTTATCCTCTTTTTCTCTTTCCTTCTATTTTTCCCAGCATTAGAGTTTTCTCCAGAGAGTTAGATCTTCTCACATTGTGTTCTAAATAGGATAATTTGAGCTTGGTAATTTGTGCTTCAAGTGAGACCACTGAATTGACTAACAAAACAATTTAGCAGTTTCAGGGGTGTCAAACTGGCAGCCCATGGGTCGGATGCATCACGCGCAGGTCACACCCACCCCAGCTCTGCAAAGGCAAAAACTGTCACGACACGTCACATGACATCAACATGATGTGGCAAGTTTGACACCTGTGAGTTAGACTAAGTTGTAATAGTATTTGTTTGACTACATTTGAGCTTCATTTGATGTGGGAATTCAATCACTGTGGTTAGGTAACCATATGTGTGAAAGTGTGCATTGTGCTCTCTTCATCCTCATCTTTCTCAATTTTAAACTCATTTAATGATTATTTATTTTTATATTTTATTGGTTTTTAATGATTTTAAGCCATTTAAGGGTTGCCTCCAGGCATAAGATGAATGAATGAATGAATGAATGAATGAATGAATGAATGAATGAATGAATGAATGAATGAATGAAAAGCCTACCTGTTCTGGGTATTATTGCCACTACCACATTTGACTGCAAAATCTGGGCACAATACTAAATCAGAGGCAACAGAAGGCTAATCATAGACCCAGCTGTCCTGGTGGGTTGTTATAGTTTCCTAACAACATCAATCAGCAAAGCATTGTTGTCTAATGTATCTAGGAAGATTGGAGAGGGAAATCTAGGCAACCACATAAACTCCATTATAGCTTATTACCCTTTTATTTGCTACAGGTTTTCTGATGCACATTGAAAAAGAAAACAGTGGGTGGATTATCTATTTTCCTATATCTAAAGGAAATTAAGATTGTGCAACAATCAAATCTTGATGTCTGCTCAAATCTTAGAAAATATTTCAAAATGTGGATTGAGGATAATTCATGTTGGAAACTCTAAAAATGAAAACAGGAAAGAATAAATCTGAGGTTTTAACTTAATAACCCCTGTGAAAATATAATATTTCTTCAACCTTCTTTTTTCTTTTATTGCCTCCTATTCAAGTTTCATTCATGCCATCCTCTACTGAAAACTCATCACTTTCAATTAACTCAAAGCAACCATCCATCTAGGAGCAAACACAAAAATAAGTAAAAAAATAATACTGCAGTTTAATGTTTATTTAATTACCTTCTTCATATACAGAACACTGCCAGAGGACAATTTGGATGGTGGGGAGAGAATTTGTTGTTTGTGAGTGTTCCAATTTCTCTATCAGTTGGGATTCAAAGTAGACTGCATAAGAAATTCTAGCCCAAATCATAACAGGAGCTGATATATATTTGCACCTCATGTTGAGATCACTCCTATAGTCTAGAAGAGGTCATTGGGTTTTATTTATTAAGTGGTCATTGGGTTTTATTTATTAAGTTGTCTTGGCGCAGTGGTTAGAATGCAGTATTGTAAGCTAACTCCCTGCTCACTGCCAGGAATTCGATTCTGAACAGCTCAAGGTTGACTCAGCCTTCCATCCTTCCAAGGTCAGTAAAATTAAGATCCAGATTGTTGGGGGCAATATGCTGATTCTGTAAACCACTTAGAGAGGACTGAAAGTACTGTGAAGTGGTATATAAATCTAAATGCTATTGCTATTGCTATTTATTTAATGTATATCCTGCTTTTCTAGTTATACAATTCCTAAGACAGCTGAATGGAAGAAGTTTTGGCCTAGTAGTGATCTCCATCAGATGGAAGTTCCCAGTAGGATCCAGACAAAGGTCAGGGAAGAACAGCAAACTCAGATCTAGTTTCTGGCAGGGAAAGATTCAAATTCCAAATGATCCACTGTAGATGGAGCTCAGGCTAGAGATATCTACAAGCAGGTTCAAAGATTCATCAATAAATAACTTCAGACTGAAATATCTAAGTAAGATTTTAGTTCATCCTGATGCTTGCTTTACTTAAATTGGAAGCCACATTTCCTCTACTTTAGCAGCCATTGCTTTTAGAGAAGTTGTGGTGCTTATGCATTTATTTCATCGTTAGGTATGCCAGTCTTTTCATTTCAAAATCCTGTCTATGGTGAGTTTTAATTTCTTTGGCTTCTAGCTCATCAGTTTATTCCCAAGCAAATTCACTCCAAGGAGCATTTATAGCAAGCTGCTATTATCCCTGCTAGGGTGAAGTTGGACATTTTTCTTTCCCTGAAGAATTCATTTGCAGAAAATTGGTGGAGAAGAGGTCTCTTTTGTATAGCCCTTAGCAGAAGAATTTCTTCAAATAGTAATAGATCCTTTTAGATCATGATGTGATGGTCTGTTTCTAAAACATGCTAAAGCAATGGATGGGTATTTCATAACACAGAACACAATCCTTTTTCTTGTCTTATCCACCATGTTATGCAAACCCAGCCATAGCATTGAATAAAAGCCCAGGATCAATCTCAGAAATAGGTACAGGTAGTCCTTGACTTACAGCAGTTCATTTAGTGACCGTTCAAAGTTATGATGACACTGATGATCATGTGATCAAAAGTCAGATGCTTAACAACTGGTTCATACTTATGACTGTTGCTGTGTCCTAAGGTCATGTGACTTTTTATAACCTTCTGACAAGCAAAGTTAATGGGGAAGCCAGATTCACTTAAGAAGTTAGTAACTTATCAATTGCAGTGACTCACTTAACAGCTGAGACAAGAAAAGTGCAAAATGGGCAAAACTCACTTAACAAATGTCTCACTTAACAACAGGAATTTTGGACTCAGTTATGGTCGTAAATCGAGGACTACCTGTAATCTAATCTAATCCAATCTAATCTAAATATATTATAGTCTAGTTCCATCAAGACTCAATGTCAGCCGATGGTCTTTTTGAACCTGCTGCTACAGCAATATCCTTTTTTTTTCTTCTTATCATTTCCCAAAGGGGTAGCCAAGAATGAGAAAAGCGTGGAGAACAGGTGATGATTTCCATCTAGCTTGTTTTCTCCTGCAGAAGTGATTCAGGTCAGCCTAAAGGAAGAAAAGCATCAGCAGTAGTAGCAAAAGGGGACAATAGACACGGGGACATGGGGCCCTGAAAAGATTTTGCCAAAAATCTCACCAAATAATTCATGAATCAAGAATGGCAGTTTTTAATTAGTATGATGCAATTATTCAAAGAATTGCATTAGCTCGACATAGTTTTGAATGTGAAGAAAATGCATGAGAGTTGCTTAGCAGGTACCAATGATGGTATACAATATATGTACATGTAGGTTCCAAATTGAAATACTGCACTCTTTATGAGGCTGCCTTTCTATCTAGTCGAAAGACTTCAGTTTGAACAAGCTAGTTTAATATCTGAAAAGTTATGTTTGATAAAGAAGCCCTCTAATTCCTTAATAAAAATTCAGCATGATGCCCATTTCTAGACTCAAGGCCATTCATATAGTCTGAAAGATTTAGATCAGGCACTGTCTCATTTAAAGCCATATTGTTTGTTGCAATGGAAGAATTAGTTGTACAGCATGCAAGCAAAGCAGATAGTGTTAATTGCCCAGAAGTGATGGAGATGCTGTCTCTGTGAGAAGATAGAATGAGCATCTGCAAATCACATTTAAAGATTCAACCACTGCAGGGTTTAATTAAAATCCAAGAATAAATATAGTAGCCACACTGTCAGTTTACATTACAGTGAGTATCTTTACATTTTTTACAAATTTAAGGAATACTATTTGCATAGATAAATGTGTAGGCCAACATTTGGCATTTATGTGATCAACTCATTGCAGGAGGAAAACTGAACACTAGAAATTGTATGAAATACAACATAAAGAGCTTCTCTCTCTCTCTCTCTCTCTCTCCTCTCTCTCTCTCATTCTCTCTCTCTCTCTGTATCTCTTCTCCCATATTAAAGACAAATTCAGTAAAAAGGAAAAAAAGATAGGAAAGAAGAAAAGCAGAAACAAATCATCCACATTAATAAAGAAAATATATGTGAAAAGTTACAGGTTTGACAGGAGCCTATAATGGTAGTTGACCCAAGGATTTTAGGGGTGGGCATTTCAGAGTATAGGTACTCCCAGTCAAAATCGCTCCAGAGACAAGGGCTACTTAAGTAGGAAATACTTGTTTATTGTATGTAGGACGCAACAGGCATATCACATCATCAACAATCTCTGAAAAGATGGAAGAGATATTACAAAATATATATCCAGACCCATTTCAGATCCTTTGCATCCTTTTAACAATATTGCCCATTATGAAGAGAAATCTTGAATTTCTTTTTCTTGTTGTCCTTTGTCCCATCTTTTGGAGATTGTTGCATGACTACATTCTCTGCACTTCGGGTCTCCTATCTAGGTAATTCTCACAAGTTAAGCTGAAACCTTCTTGCAATTAACTGAGCCCTCAAATCACCACTGAGAAAGTGAACAACTGCAAGATTGCACACTGCGGTTCTTGGCACATACAGCAAGACTTCTGATAATCTTAGCAAGTAATATGATGTATAATTTTAAAAAGACCCTGGTCCCAAGTTGTTCAAAGGCTTTGTACATCATAGGAAAGCATTAAACCTGGCTTGGTAATTAAATGAAGTCACTGAAATTGCTGACTTCTATGAAGTCAAACTTTTGGTCTGTCCAGCTCAACATTGCCTATACAAGAGCTTCCTTAGTTGTACATTTAATATTTTGGGCACCTAAACACTAGGCACTCAAAGGGGAAGAGGCATTGCCTCCCACAAAGTAACTATTACTCTACATTACCAATCACAAAATCCAAGTTTACAAGAAAAACTGGATAGGTTGATACCCTTACCATTCTTTAGTTCCTAGGTTTATTTTTATTTATTACATTTATGACCTCCTTTCTTCCAAGAAAGTGTATCTCTTATTCTTGTGTTGCATCCAGTTTCCTTCTTCCTCAAATTCAACAGATAGTTCAGCACCTAGATACCTGCAGAATAGTCTTTTTACGATATGTGATTATTGAGAAAATGTGTGTCGTGACTCCCTGTCCTGCAAGAAATAAAAAGTGAGTGGATGAGTCCTGATGACACAATTTCTCAGTGGTGGCCCTCACTTTTGGAGCATCTTGCAATTTAGATTCAGGAATGGCACTAACTGTCACATTTTCAAGAAGTCTATAAGATTTATTATTCCATGGGTCATATAGACACTGATGATATAAACACTGCTAGTTTGTTTATTTATTAATCATATTTATGTAATCACCCATCTCACAACAAGTGTGCAAGAGGGGACAAAGACGCCATCTACATTAAAATCAAACAGGCCTTTCTCAACAGAGTGGGAGGGATATGACATCACCAATGTCCTGTTTACAACACAGTCCTTTCAGCAGTTTGAAGAAGGTTCTACATTCATTTGCACTATTCAGGTGACCCTGAGGGCACAGATGAACCTTGAAATGGCCTCAACGACACTCAGAAAGATGACTACAAAGAATATAAATCCTTCCATTCTCCACCATTTAGTCAGAACTGAAACATCTTCAAGTAAAACAAAGAAAATCTAGTTGCCTTTTGAAAAAGTACCTTGGGGACAACCATGATCTGGGTGACTGAGAATCTCCATAGACATTGGTCACTAAAGGGAAAATTGCATGATCATGACCAAGTTTTCCTTTCCTCCACATTTGAAATCCTTACCCAAGTACTCAGATAATTAACAAGAAGGAATTAATGTTTATATTAACATTCATTGGAGAGGAAGTGATTACAAGAGAGTAATGAGGCACATGTTGCAAATACACCAGGCTGTTTGTTTAGCATATTCAAGGCTGTCAGTGTGATCACATTTCTTGCAAAGTATATTCCCTGTTGTGTGCCTGATTACTCTCTTGTAATCCCTTCCTGTCCAATCTCTCCATTCTGCAAGTGTACAAAAAAGGGGGGAAAAGCATAACAACAGGCCAGGCAGAGGACAACATATACTGACTAAATCTGGCAACCATATGACTGAGGACATCACAAAATTTATAAATGTGGACATTGGTCATAAAGTCATTTTTTTAGTATCATAATTTCAAAAGTTTCTGAATAAAGCAGTTGGCAAGTGAGGACTATCTATGCAGTTCCTCAGCAGTACAATGCGTAACCCAGGAGCAGTTCACAAAGTGAGACTGCATAAGGGTGATATTGTCCAAGACTCCATCCAGCCATCCAGCCATCTGAAGCACCAATCAGGACTGGGTCCTGGAATAGGTTGCAACATTGGATGAAACTTTTAGCCAATGAAACAGGAGCTGTGCCACCAAATTAGGACATTATTGTCATAGACATTAAGGTGATAAAGGTGATAATGAGAGGGATAAAAATTAACTGTTGTGAAATAACCCCCAGAAGATCTGTACATCTGATCAAACACACTAACATTTCTGATAACTTAGGTTTCTTGACAAGGTTGTACATTACCAAATGGAGTGATATTGAATATCCCCCCTGAGATCATGCTCAGAGTTCTTTACAAGGCAGCTTTTGTAGAATGAAATTAATCATCTTCAGTATCCTGGTACAACATAATTTTCTCACAGACAGAATTATCTCTTAACAATGACCAAACCATTGAGACCTGATTTTTTTAAAAAAATAAGCAAATGCACAACTTAGAGGTAGGAGGTCTAAAGAAATCTCCTTTTAATGACAAAAGAGGAGTTTAATTGGGGGAAATTAAAGTCGTATTTATCTTGTGAAAACTGAACTATTATGTTTTCTTGCCTTCCTCCCAAAGTAATATTTCATTCAGCAGCAATTTGGGGTTTTGATATTTGTGAATATCTCAAATAGACCCAAAATTCACATGAATCCACTAGAGAAAATGTGCAGTAATGTGTAAAGAAGAAAGAGCTTACAATTTGTTAGAAGAAAATAAAAAAGTGTACACACACACACAGAGACACAGACACAGACACAGACACACACACACACACACACACATATATATATTTGTATCTTCGGTTCTTTTCAGGTTTTCTCCCTCGTAAAGTTGGCGGTTTCTTTCGCCGTAAAATTGGCGGTTTCTTTCGCAACGTTTCGACGAGATCCCACTCGTCATC
>JANHFL010005223.1:65522-80777 GCA_032468155.1 Oxyrhabdium leporinum
AAGGAAGGAAGGAAAGGAGGGAGGGAGGAAGGGAGGGAGGGAGGGAGGGAGGGAGAGGATGTGATGTGGGCATATACTTATAAGTATAGGTGTTATCGTTTAGAAAAATAACTTCCCAGATCTTGAAAGTTGGAAGCAGGCTAAAGTGGGGAAATAATGTGAGATTTGTGGATCCTCATGTAAAAAGTGAAACTTCAGGAAGCAGATGGTAGAGACGGCTGGCGCTATATACACAACATATAATTAAAAAAAGGGAAAGCCACGATGGTGAGTCAAGTGGTTACTGCTTTCAAGTTCAGAAGTAATGAACGAGAGAGAGAGAGAGTTTCAGGCCTAAATACATTTTTAAAGCCTTTTGATGGTACCATATGTCAATATAGACACACATGATGCAATTACTGCCAGTAGTTTAATAGGATCTCATCAAGTTTGATTGTTTACAATTAATATTATTTTAGTAGTTCACCCAGAACTTGACTGCTCCACTCTCATTTGTTGGCACCTTTAAGGAAATACCATTTCATGCACTATATATTTATCACCAACATTCATTCATTTTGAATTCTAGATGCAAAATCTAGATATAGGGTGATTATTTTTTTCTTTCTTTTTTGACTCTCTCTCTGTCTCTCTCTCTCTCTCTCTGTCTCTCTTAGTGTCTGTCTCTGTCTCTGTCTCTCTCTCTGTGTCTCTGTGTCTCTCTCTGTGTCTGTCTCTCTCTCTCTCCCTCTCTGTGTGTGTGTGTCTGTCTCTGTCTCTGTCTCTGTCTCTGTCTCTGTCTCTCTCTCTCTCTCTCTCTCCCCTCTTTTTTTCAGTACGGGAAGTTAATATTGCCAGCCAACAGGAACTAACCCAGAGGCCTATATATCACTGTACAAAAAAAGTCTTAATCGCAAGTTGATTTTTCACTGAAGACCTCTAGGCTGTGAACTTAAATTCCACTTTGAGTTTGTTTGTTTGTTTGTTTCTCACCTTCTCTATCTGCTCTTTCTTTCTTTTTTTTCTTGACTTCTGAGGGGGAAATATCTCCATCAAAAAACACTGAGAACAGGAAACACCTTGCCAAATGAGAAGTTGGAAATGTGTGCTAGTTTCTTTTGCTAACAGAAGTAGCAAAAGATGACCATTCATCACCATGACTTAAGTTCACTCATCTGTCCACAGGCAGCTTGATGGACCAAATGGCATGTGAGTCATAATTTTGTGACTCAAAGCAACTTACATGCTTGCACCCGGTCTCTCAATGCAAGTGCAAAACAGAGTCATTTGTGAGATATTCTGATCTATTCTTTTGAGAGTATTGTGGCTTGTTACCAACACTTACACTTCTGCTTGAAGAAGGATTCTCACTGCTCATGTCATATGAATCTGAAAAGCAAGTACTCGTTCTCCATCTAAATGTCTGATGGTACATATATGAGGTTGGAGGCCAACCTAATATCTAATGATATATAGAACAGAATAGAGCTGGAAGGGACTTTGGAGGTCCTCTAATCCAGCCCCCTGCTCAAACAGGAGAACTTATACCATCTCAGACAAGTGACTGTCCAGTCTCTTCTTAAAAAACTCCAATGATGGAGTGCCCACAATTTCTGAAGGGAAGTTGTTCCACTGGTTAATTGTCTTCACTGTCAGGAAGCTTCTCCTTAATTCCAGGTTGTTTCTTTCTTTGATCAGAGATGCTGACTTGGTCCACTAAAGTTCTATGAAGCTTTTCTTGCCAGGAACTTGTTTTGGGGGAATTGAAAGAAACAGGAACTAGCCTATTCTACTTATTATTATTATAATGGAATTAAAGTTTGTTTCACTTAAGTGCAATCATTTAAGCATAAGGGTAATTGTGTCGAACTGGAAAAATCTTAAAAGAAAGAGGAAACCCAGCTGTGCAGGTCAGGTGGATAAAAGCTTGTTAACACTTGACATTTCAACAGAAATGCAACATCTGTCATAGTTCTTTTTATTTTAATTGTTCACTTCTTCTGGCCTTAAGTAAGCTTTCCCTCTTTGAATCCTAAATAATATCCCACAAGATTTATCCTGCACTGCTTTTTGCTTTTGCTTTTTTTTTTGAAGGATTTGCTGCCAAAAACTCAGCAACGCAAAATACAGTTCAGCCGATTTTCAGTAGGAAATGAAAGAAAACTGGGAGGTTGGAGGCTCCAACTGGCTTTTGTTAATTGTATTTACAGTCAATAGCCAGCTGTCCATTTTGTATGACAAACAATAAAAGCCATTAAGAGGGGGGGGGGAAGAAAGAAACTTTCCAAGTGCTACTAAACTGTATAGAGTTGGCAAACAAAGATATAACCACAGCTTCCAAATAGATCTCAATGGTTATGGAGCAGAACACCCATGGAAAAACCTGCTTCCTGAGATGATAGCAACTCCAATCATTGCATAGTTTAGAAAGTCCATTAAAGCCCCGATTGTTCCAAAGAGCCTTTGGGGACTAAAAGAGATATGCCCTCCTATGATCGGTGATGGCTTCTGCCGAGACCATGTCTCCCCAGTGTAATGGGGCTAATTATTAATAAGTAGTGTGCAATGGATTATTTTAACCGCTGATACGGATCTGTACTGAACGCTGCTTCGAGCGGATTGTGATTGAAGCGGTTCTAAATCTGAGTGATTAAAATTAAATAAACCTGGCAGCCTGGCTAGAAGCTTTTAGCCATAGGACAGCAAGTAAAATATGTTTTCTTGATCAAATTGTGGTGGTAAAATGTATCCGTCAGGTGCAAATAATTAGAAACATTTGCGGAGTTCAAAGCACAGAAAGGTTTATTGTTGCTACCTCTAATACAAAGATCTAGTCAATGAACGGTCAAAGCTAAACTGATGCTAGATAAGGGTCAAAGAATTCATGAGAGGTTGGACTTAGATCTCTTGTGGCAACATAATGACTCCAAACTGATGGCATGTTTAACTCCATCTTCCAGCTCAACCTACTCTTTTCTTACAGTACCCCTCCCATGCACATGTAAAACTGCATTGACCACCAAGCTTATGAGATGTTCCACTCCTACATGTGAACTGCTAAAAATGCTCATGTAAGAAAGGTTATAGGTCCCATCAGCCAAGGAGTATCAACTGGTGGGAACCAGGAGACATGCCTTCTCTCCCACAGCCCCCGCTCTCTGGAATATTCTCCCTTCAGGGATCAGGATGATGACTCTGATCCTGCTGATCTTTCAAAGCTGAGGCAAGTGTTGGGAGCTTGCTCTGCCAAGTGATGCTAGAACTCAAACTGCTGGAGCAGAGACCATCTCCAGCACCTTTAATCTGCTGAGCCATTGCGCCTAAGATCTATAGAGATAGTAGGACAACATGATTAGGTTTATGTGACAAGCCAAAGAATATGAGCAGAGGAATAATATCTGCCTGATTGGTTCATTTTCCCCTAATGGGTAATAGCATAAATGATCCTGCATCAGGATTCTGTTTATTTCCCTTTACCTTATCCTTGGTGGCAAAAGGCACTAATTCTGGCCAGGGAAAGAACTGTTCTGTGCAACATGCATAAAATGTTAAAGAAGTAATTAATTGAGATAATGGTCTACCAGACAAATGCCATTATGGGTAGTGGGCTCCCTCAATACCAGTGTCTTTACTCATCCATGCTGACCATCCCTTTTTAAAGACTAAAGCTGGCCAATTATATTGAGGCACATTTTAGCTTCCTATTGAGGCCAATTAGTCTCCTAATAAAAGATAAAGGTAAATGTTTCCCCTGTCAAGCCATGTCTGATTCTAGGAAGCAGTGCTCGTTTCTGTTTCCTAGCCAAGGGAGCCATTGTTGTCCAAAGACATTTCCCATAGTCATGTAGCCAGCATGACTATATGCCGAGGTGCGGAGAATGCTGTTATTTTCCCACTGAAGTGGTACCTATTTATCTACTCACATTTGCACGTGTTTGAACTGCTAGGCGAGAAGGCGCTGGAGCAAGGAACGGGAGCTCACCCTGTCATGCAAAGGTCAGGTCTTGAACCCTGCTCACCATCTTTAACCACTGAGCCATCATGCCCCCTTAGTTTCCTAATATAATTAGCAAATTTTACTCCACATCGCTCTACGGAGATGAGTTACCTGGTTGGCTAGGTATAAGGATAAGATACTGGCTGTGGAGCAAGCTTAGCTCAGGCCAGGATTATCTATCCCCAATGCCTGTACTGCCCTGAATCATCTAGCAGAAAATTAATCCACTCACTCACAAGCATCATCTTTATGGATTAAAGGGAGCATTTGATTCAGCCCCCAGAGATCGGCTATGGATATGCTTGTCAGCTTCTGCTATTGATCAAATAGGCTTAGAATAGCTATAAAAGTTTTTAGGCTCTTGAAACCGTCCCTAAATGTGGAGAGAAAAAACACCCCTACCTTGCAAAACCCATCCTTGTTTCTTCTAGTGATACCATTACATCACTACTTATCCATTTGGTCATCGAAAGAAAATAACATTAAAGTAGCAGGGCATCTCTCTCTCTCTCATAATAGCCTGAAAAACAGCAGTGGCTTATTTTAGCTGGGATGCTTAAATTGTGTGCAACAGTCTTTGCTGTTTGCTTTTAAAAAAAGCAGCCAAAAAGCCCTCACCTAATCACTTTCCTCTTTGACATTGCTTTTTTGCTGGATGCTTATCGATCCTATATATCTCTCGGTTTTTCATCATTTTCTCTCTCGATTTTGTTCTGCTGGTGGTTGGACTTTGAATGGTTTTTATTATGATTGTTCCTTTCTGGAGGGCCTCTAAAATAGGAAGATGGAATATTATATGTTCTGTAACCTGTGGAGGAAATAATATTCAGAATGGGTTATTTTATGCCATCCTTTATCCGTGACTTTTTATGCTTGTGCAGGAACGTAGTGTCAAAGCATGATTTCTGATCCATAACTTTCGCAGAGAGTGTTAAGGGCTCCTTGACTGATACGATGGCTAATTCAAGTCAAGTAATTATTTATGTGGTTATGGAGTGTTTATTGCCTTCTGATGCCAGATTGTTTCTTTGTTTGAAAATCTTGAGTGTCCATATGGCTTATCTGGATGATTAGTTGGTCACATCAGCTTGATAAAACAAAACAAAAAACAAAAACTTATTTGCATGCCATACAATTGTGCAACACAGATGTTGCTGAGGGCTGTAGCATTTTTGGGTTCTATATAGTGGATTCTATATTGCCAAGTTTCTCTCTCTCTATATAAAATCAAAGCTGAACACTCGCTTAGAATAGAAGAACATTCAAATATCTCCTTGCATGCCCTTCTGCTAGCATGACTGGCCAATATGAGAAAGATTTGCTTTCAGGCATTTTTATGCTCTGTCCAAAGAAACCTGTTTTTATTCCGTGCTGACTGTTTATTATTTCCCCCCCTCAATCAGTTAATAGCCATGCAGTCACAAGGGTTTTCTGGAATCACAGGACATGATCCGACTCACAGCACACAAAACACCTCTTGTGATTTTTCTCTCCCCTTCCCTTATTAGCACAGCAAGCAACATTAAATACTTCGTTTTGTTTTCAAGCATGAAATATAACTTGGGCACCAAAATCCTGCTCCCTCCCCCTTTCTGGCAAGTAACAGGGGGAAGGCAATAAACAGGGTGATTTATGTATATCTAGCCAAGCATTTAAAAGTTAACTCTGTCTGTGAGCAAACTACAGTGTTGTCTCAAAGTATATGCAGGCATGGCTATTCCTATATTCGCTGAAAATTAAGTGAGGGATATTTATGCTGGGTCTCTCTTGGTCTCTCTCATATTTTCTTCTGCTGTCTGGCTGGCTGAATGTGACCTTTCTCTTCTTCACTTTCCATAAAAGCTATCTGAAGGAATAGAACAATCCCTTCCTGTGGTTCTTCTGCCTCACTGGGTCTTTTCTGAAATCCCAACCTTAAGGGTCTTCTGGAACCATAACCTTCTTCAATTGTCAACACTGCCTAGATTCCATTTTAGTTACTCCCCCCCCCAATCTACAATTAAATAGAATAATAGGGCTGGAAGAGGCCTTGGAGGTCTTTTGCCCAACCTCTTGCTTGAGCAGAAGACCTATACCATTCCCAGCAAATGGTTGTCCAATCTCTTCTTAAAAGCTTCCAGTGATGGAATACCCACAACTTCTGGAGGCAAGCCATTCCACTGGTGGATTGTTCTCACTGTCAGGGAATTTCTCCATAGTTCTAGGTTGATCCTCTCCTTGATTAGTTTCCATCCATTGTTTCTTGTCTTGCCTTCTGGTGCTTTGAAGGATAGATCAGCCTCCAGTGCTCTGTGACAGCCCCTCAAGTATTAGAAGACAGTTTATCATGTTCCTCCTAATCCTTCTCTTCATTAGCCTAGACATACCTAGCTCCCTCAATTGTTCATCATAGGGTTTAGCCTCTTAGACCCCTGATCATCTTTGTTGCTCCTCTCTGTACTCTCTCTAGGGTCTCAACATCTTTCTTTTATATTATGGTGACAAGAACTGGACCTGCCATTCCAAGTATAATTGAATTGAATCGATCTGCAATCGATCTTTTGATCTACAATCTATTGAATTCAATCTCTTCCTTTTTTCCAGAGTCCTTGAAGTCTCTAGCTTGCCAGCACAATCTGCTAGCCTGACTTTCATAGAGGAAAATATTTATTCTTTTCTGTTCTGTTCTGTTCTGTTCTGTTCTACTCTACTCTACTCCACTCCTCTATTCTATTCTATTCTATTCTATTCTATTCTATTCTATTCTATTCTATTCTATTCTATTCATTTCGTTATTCCATTTCATATTCTATTCTGTTCTGTTCTGTTCTGTTCTGTTCTGTTCTACTCTACTCTACTCTACTCTACTCTACCCTACTCTACTCTACTCTACTCTACTCTCAAAGTCTCCTAGAAAACCAATATATTTATGTGGGTAGAGACTTGAGAAGATGGCAGTTGTCACATAGGCTGCATTGCATTGTCTTTTCTTCATTTACGCTGTCTTTAAAAATATTTCACCACAATTATTGTTTCTAATACTTTTTAAATGCAAAGGTTTTTTTTCCATCTTCCATCCAGTCCTTCAGCTGTTTGTCTTGTTATAACAACTTTATGTAATAAAGTCAGGTAGATTACAGACATTTGCAGACTGCATTTCATAGAGCCGTCGTTCCCCTTTTTGCATCCTTTTTGGAACAGCAAGTTTTTCATTTTGGAAACAAAGCTTAATATCACCTTATGGTCTGTTCAGATATTCAACAAATGAGCTTTTCCATTTCCATTAAATCCCCCCCCCAAAAAAATCATTATCACAATAAAAAGCTTTTTTTTTGGGGGGGGGTGTCAGCAACATCTACATTGCGGCACTCAAGTGCAAATTGGCAGAGATGTACAAGAAAACTTGGCACACAACCTGGGACATCTTGTTTATGTTTATCATGCTATCTAGGAGTTCAATAGCAAAAATTAGCCTTGAATTGTATCATAAGAGGAGAAAGAAAGGAAGACTTTAAAAAGAGAATGGTGGAAGTGAAGAGAGAAATGACTTTGAATGGTAGCTTTGGGACTTGTTCTTCCATGAGTAAGAAATGAATTTAACAGATTAGAGACATTGTCTCATGGCTCTAATAGATTGGCAAATATTTAAATTCCATATTGTTTCTTCCACTGAAGTGGAATACAGATAATAATTAATAAGGGTATTATCAGTATTTTTTTCTTCTTCCTGTAAATCAATCCTAGTTATTAGGCAGCTAGGTATGAAGCTGAAACATTTTTTAAAGAAACCTTTTAATCACCATCTTGGGAAGTATCTTTATTTTTTTATTTATTTTTTGCTAATCCTCCGGATTTTCATTTTCATTGGCATCTTTTAATAACAAAAATCCCAGCTTGCTCAGATATAATGCCAAACCGTGCTTAATGCTGAAACATTACAGCTTTAAGACTTGTTATCTGTGTTCGCATATCATGTCAAACCATGGCTAACTAAGATGTGCTAAATAAGCCCCCTGTGTCTGGAGTCTCATATAACACTAAGCCACAAACTGTGGTTTCTGGAGACCAATAACTGAATTCTCACAAGCAAAAAAATCTATACAGATTGTATTATAACTTAGCACCATGTATGAATCCAACCATTCTGTGTTTTGATGTAGAGAACAGTGTCTCCATAGCAATTCCTTAGAGCGAAGGTGTCCAAGCTTTGGCAATTTTAAGTCCTGTGGACTTCAACTCCCAGAATTCTCCACCCAGCAAGGGAGAATTCTGGGAGTTAAAGCACTTCTTCTTGTTGTGCCATATCCATCGTCGGACATTGGCAATTATGTTGGTGATCCTATTTTTATCAACAGCCGCACAAAACAGTGCTGTTGAGTTTTGTCCAAACCGGTCCCTTAGATTTTGAAGCCATGATGTTCTTCTTCTGCCTGGACCTCATTTGCCTTCAATCTTTTGAAATATGCCATATTTTTCTGGGTGTCGCATCATATGTCCAAAATATTCTAACTTTCACTTTTTTATGGTTTTTATGATTTGCCTTGGAAAGTTAAAGTCCACAAGTCTTAAAATTGCCAAGGCTGGACACCCCTGCCTTATAGAAAGCTGAAGACTGGCTGAATAAAGAGAGGACAATCACTTCTCTATACTTTCATTGTCCAGGGAATCGAAACCATGATTCTACATAACGTCTCCCTGCCTGTTAAACAGAAAAGTGCAAACATCTGACTTAAGGAGAGCAGGACATGTTTTTAAATTCCATTAAGTCATTTCCCACTTCCTGGAATAAATAAACTGGTTTAGGTTTAAATTTTGTGGAGTTTTGGGACAATCACAGGAATCAATCAGTAAAATTATGGTGGACTTAGACGTTGCTTCTGCTGATTTCTTGAAATTTCCCATATTTGTTCTTTTTTCCACTTGATCTGTAGCATTCTAAAAAAGGATAACCTCTTTTATTTATTATTTTAATCCATTTGAACAGACCAAAGTCCCTTGTTACCCTACAATTAGGTTTCCAGTTTCAGTTGCTCTGTGAACTGTTGGTGATAAAACATAGAAGAAAGAGAACAGTTTAAATTTCAACTCCCAGACTGAGATTTTAAAAGTCGATGGCAGAACAATTGTTTTGCAAAAGCGTGGAAGCCACTGAGGATGTATCCATGTACGTGCATTAGATGTTTTTGTAGTTGTTCTGTTTTTGCCAGGGTGGTTAATACAGTACAGAATTATCAAATACAACTGATCAAATGAACAGAATGGATAAAAGCGTATTCCGGAGGATGCAAATTGTATGAATCAGGATTAATTCATGGAGGGTAAAGAAACAAAGGTGGGGGGGGGACACTTTCCGCAGTTGTGTGGAAACTGTTCCTTGCAGAGCTGATAGGGTGAGAAAGATGACATTTGGCTTTGTAGAAGTCACTGGAGGCTATGAGTAAAAATTGGCTTAGATATTCTTGTAAGATGCAGAATGCATAACCATGATTGTAGTCCTCAAGACAGTTACTTTCAGAGAAGCTTCACAGAGTCTTCAGGCTTAAAGCTTACAGAATAATTTAGTTGACAGGATGTATCTTTCATAGCTGGCCCATTTGTCAGTCTGTGAGGAGGGGAAAAATAGGTTGCATGGATATCTTTAGAGCTTCTCAATTCATGAGGATAATCTACTCTTTACATGGTACGGTTGTTTCACTCCAAGAGCATTTTGACATTAAGTGGACTAACAGATAGATGGTACGTGATAAGAGCTTCTCAGAGTGGATAAAATTAATAAATAAATAGGACCTGTCTAATAGGAAACCCATGACTGGTATCATTGTAATGCATATTGAGCATACGTATAAATCACAAAGCTGATGCAATATTGATGTAGAGCAGAGGGAAAGAGGATAGCTGATAAGCTAGATGGTAGTTGGTTTAACTTCACATTGTGCACAGTCTAGACTTGGAAATAGAAAGCCAGTTTGGTGAAATGGATATGGCACCAGTCTTAGAAACCAGGAGACCATGAGCGCTAGTCCTGGCTTAGGCCCAAAAAACAGTTGCATGACCTTAGGTCAGCCACACATCCTCAACGTTAGGAACCAAGGTAAAGGTAAATATTTCCTTATCAGTCGTGTCTAACTCATCTCATCTCCTTTTTTAAAGCCTAGGGAGAATGTTGTTACCTTCCCACCAAAGTGGTACCTATTTATCTACTTGCATTGGCATGCTTTCAAAGTGCTAGATCGGCAGGAGCTGGGGCAAGGTATGGGAGCTCACCCCATCATGGGGCACTAGGATCTCAAACCCAGACTGTCATCTTTCCAGCCAACAACCTCAGCTTCTTAACTGCTGAGCCATCATGCTCTCTATCCTTAGGAAGCAGGCAAAGGCAAACCATTTTGGAAAAACTTTGCCAAGGAAACTACAGAGAGACATCTGGGTAGTTGCCAGAAGTCAGCTTCCAAGGCTGACAATACTATTTCAGACAAATGGCTGTCCAGTCTCTTCTTAAAAGCCTCCAGTGATGGAGCATCTACAACTTCTGGAGGCAACTTCTGTGCCATTGAAATTCATTGCCTGATTTATTTTTTTTAAAGGATTCCTATCCTATCATTTATTCATAAGCCAAAAGCTGTGTGTGGCCCTGATTTACATAATCTACATTATATCTACTAAGCCAAAAGGCTGACACAGCTGACTGTATAGTGAGATTTTTTTCCTAATAAAAAAAAGTGAATAACCTTTGTCCGCCAAAGCGAGCAAACTTTATATGGAACTTCTGAACTCTTTGTTTCTCTCAGATTCGACTCAGAAGTGAAAATTGTAGAAGTTTCTTTCGTTTGGGCTGTGGGGATGAGGATAATTGCATTCTGGAGCCGTAGTGTTATTAGCAGCCCCCTGAGATATGAGGGGTGAGCTTTAAGTCATTTAGAATCTGCGTAATGAGGAGAAGTGGTGCAGGCTTATAAAATCACCACCATCTATTAAAAACAAAACAAAAGCATGGCTTACAAACAAGGTTAATGAACAGAGATGTAAATTCTGCCCACACAAGGAGCTTTAACTGTAAGACTGTTATGGATGCAAGTCAAGTTTGGCACCATGTTAAATCGGTCCAGGGGGGAAAAAAAATCTAATTCCCAAAGCCTTTGTTTTAAACTGGAAGTGGAGAGTTGTCTGAGTGAAATGCTTACTGCTTTCTCCACTCCTCCCTGCCCCCATCTTCAGTAATAAAAGTGCAAATATATGGTCACCTTTTGGCTCCCAAAATTTAAGGCAACACCAGAGACCCTCAATGCATTTGAGGATGAAATCACGACTCTGAATCATCTCATTCCCACCTCGCTGGAGCAGCTGAACCTTGAAATGGGATGTTGCAGTTGTGAAAAGCCAGACGGAATAGTTTCCTGGTTCAAACGGGATCTGTTGAATCAGGATATTTCCACCTTGAAACTTTGCATTTCTACTTGGCCGTGTCCCTCGCGCTGTTTGAATTCCTGGCCAATTCTCCATCTGTGAAGGTCTATTTTCCTCTTTGTTAGAAATGGGGTTGCTTGTTTGGGGAGTAATTACAGCTGAACTCAAAACTCACCTGGGGACTTGAGGTGGGAAGTGCTGGGCTTAAGACTTAAGCCAGGTTGAAGTCTATCTTCAGCCATGGACAACTCAGTGAGTGATTATATATTTCCACAATTAAAGGTGGTCTTTTTTTTTTTTTTAATGAAAAATAGATTTTCATCCCTGGGAAGGAAGATCCCCTTCTAGTCATGCCTTTGGGCTACAAACCAATTTAGAAGATGAAGCTTTCTCTTGTCCCTGTTGAAGAGAAAAGTGGATTACAGTTGCAATCAATGTCAAAATGAAGAATTTAAATAACAGAATAGCTGAGTTGGAAGGGACCTTAAAAGTCTTCCAGTCCAACCAACTGCTCAGGCGGAAAAGCCCTATACAATTTCAGACAAATCATACCCACAACTTCTGGAGATAAGTCATTCCACTAATTAATTGTTCTAACCAATCATTTAATTGAGGGGTCCTTTGTTTTCTTGCAAACATTTCATTACCCAAACTAGGTAACATCGTCAATGCTAGTGATGCAAGAAAGCAAGTAAACTCAGAAAGCACCAAGGACTCCTCATTTCAATCCTGAGCTACAAGCATTCTCCTTTATTGGAATCATTTAATTATTAATTGTTCTAATTTCAAGTCATTTGTTTTCACTGAGCTCAACTTAAGTCACAAAGTTGCTGACAGTGAGGAAAAATCGGAAGATGAAGTGCCAGGAATGCTTCAGGTGGAAAGGTGAGATGTATATGCCTAACAAATCTAAATCTAAAACACTCAATGGACTTGATAAGTCACTTCTCACAATTTTGTGATGGATAAGCTACTATTTCTTTGTCAAAAGGCATTCACTTTCAAAAGAAATTACTTAGGCTTTCAGTGATCTACGGTTACTCAGATGGATTGACTTTGGAACACATATTTATCTACAGTATTATTTATTTAAAACATTTATGGACCCACCCATTTCTTATCCAACTGTTGGCTCCCAATCAACAATTAGAACAGCCATCAATAATAAAACAACTCAATGTATCTATATATTAAAACCATAACCTTTAAAAACCTAGCACCAAAGTTAAGCTTCCATTTTCAGTCCATCATTAAATCCCCTTATGCATCTCACCCTATCTCAATACTTTTGGGGGGAAAACCCAGGTCTTAAGTGCTTTTTGGAAGACTAAGAGGATAGGAGGCTGCCAAACATCAAAGGAAAAGGAATTCTAGGGCAGGGGCTGCCGCAGAGAAGGCACACTTCCCATAAGACAGATTTGTTTAAGGGAAGGGACTAGGAGAATGTCCACCCTGTCTGATCTATTACAATGGGTGTTGTCCTTAGGGAAAGGCAGTCCTGCAGATAACTTGGCCAGGTGCCATATAGATTGTAGTATAGTTTGCAAATACAAATATATGATATCATACAAAAAATGTGATGAGAAACCAGCCTTCATTTATTCTCAAAGTGATGGATTCTCGCTAATGATTGGCCAAGTTTGTTTCCAAATTAATGTCTTATATGCGGTAAGAGCCATGGTGGTGCAGTGGTCAGAATGCGGTATTGCAAGCTAGTTCAATCCTGACAGGGGTCAAAGTTGACTCGGCCTTCCATCCTTCCGAGGCCGGTAAAATGAGGACCCAGACTGTTGGGGGCAATAGGCTGACTCTGTAAACCAATCTTAGAGAGGGCTGTAAACATGTCAAACAGTATGTAAGTCTAAGTGTTATTGCTATTTGGTCTCTGCCTGTTCTTGGACGCATATCTTATTACTGTGGGTGCTTTCTTATTCATTTATTGATCAAGGACATTGGGTGGATATATCATTCCATTTATGTGAAGACAAAAAATGGGGGAGAAATTGTTGACATTTGGTTTACATATTATTTTGGCAAGCTGAAGATAGCCAGCACGAGTCAAATACCTTCAACACAATTGCTTTTGCATCTAATAGCTATGTTTGCACTCTACTTGCATTTGCTGTATCTCCACAAAGATGATCAAAGTAAATTGAGGTATAAGTACAAACACTTCAGGTTCTGACAGAAGAAGCACAAAATATTTGAGAGAAAGAGAGAGTGAATGAGAGACAGAAAGTGCATATACTGTATTCATCTGAGCCTTTTAATGCTGTCATGGTGATGAATTTAATCCACATCAACTCTATCAGCACATTGTGTCTTTGGCAGAAAATATCCATAATTAACAGATGCATTTTCTCCTATATGAAGAAGTTTGGAAATTGATAGCATTTCAAAGCAAACTTCAATTGCATTTTGTTGACCTCCATCACTTCTCCTTGCCTATTTGCTTGGGGAATTCTGAATTGCTTTTCACTTGATCTATTCTTTGTCAAAAAATTAGCTTCTAAAGGCATGTCTTTAATGCCAGCATGAAATTAGCAGGATTTTGAAAATGGAAGCATGCATCTCTTCAACGTCAGCTTGGAGACACTTCCCAAAAACAAGTTTTGGAAAGTGCTTATCCATTCAAAATAAAGAAGAGTTTCCTGGGCTTTAAAAAAAAAAGTTTGCTATCATTTAATCCATAAATCCTTGATGGATTTAGAAATGTACTCTGAACTTAGTAAAGGGTCTTCCTTGGCTTATTCAGCATTACTTAAGGGTAGTGTATGGAAGTGAGATTCTGCCTATCCTTTTTTCCAGTATTTTAACGTCATTGTGTTTCTTCATCTCATTGCTGACTTTCCAATAAAAATAAAGAAAAATGGGATGAATAATTTTGCATTGATGCTGTTGTGATGCATTAAAGGTTGACTGAGCCTTCCATCCTTCCAAGGTTGATAAAATGAAGACCCAGATTGTTGGGGGCAAGAAGCTGACTCTGTAAACTGCTTAGAGAAGGCTGTGAAGTGGGATATAAGTCTAAGTGCTATATTCCTTCTTTCCTATCCATTCATCCATCCATCCTTCCTATCCATTCATCCATCCATCCTTCCCAGCTCAAGGTTGATTCAGCCTTCCATCCTTCCGAGGTGAGTAAAATGAGGACCCAGATTGTTGGGGACAATAGGCTGACTCTGTAAATCCCTTAGAGAGGGCTGTAAAAGCACTGTGAAGTGGTATATAAGTCTAAGTACGAGTGCTATTTAGGCAAACTTATGTTATACCACCTTAGTTTTTAGTTTCATATTATATACAGCAACTTAGTGATGGACACATGTCCAAACCCCTTACAAGGGTGATCATGTGTTAGGTCATGTTTTATAAACCCAGTTTTGTTTTCATTAATGAATTATGGGAAGCCAGAGAACTTTTAATAATCCACAGCATCTATTTTTCTTTTTGCAATTGGAAAGGCAGTGGGTTTGGGTCTTAGTCGCAACTCCCTCTTCCCGCCCCTTCCTACCAACTTCAGTACTTTACTCTTTGCCTAGGGGAACCCTGTGTACTTATCTCCTCTTTGTTAATTTTCACAGACCCCCCCCCCCTTGTACCCTTCCTTTGCTTTAATCAAGCTTGGGGGGCTGAGAACAAAGGCAGGAGGCAGACAATTCACGTTCATATTCCATATTATGACTCTATCATTAATATGACAGCCTGTAATGGTTGTGAAAGGCTCCTTGCTTTTTAAGAACTCATCTTGAGGCCAGCAGGGTTTTTTTTATTTATAATATATCGATCGATCGATCGATAAATATAGATATATAGAGATCGATCTATCTGTCTGTCTGTCTATCTATCTATCTATCTATCTATCTATCTATCTATCTATCTATCTATCTATCTATCTA
>JANHFL010005224.1:0-11701 GCA_032468155.1 Oxyrhabdium leporinum
AGAGAGAGAGAGAGAGAGAGAGAGAGAGAGAGAGAGAGAGAGAGAGAGATATTTTTGACTTTCCAATTAAAGAGAATATATGTAGGACAAGACTGAACTGTGGAGTCTTAGGTGTTCTTTAAGCATGATTGCTCAGTATAAACCGAGTCCCATAAATGACATCAGGAGAGGAACTTCTTTTTGCCATGTGTTACAGTAAGCTTATGGCCCAACATACATCCAGAAGAACAATGCTGTTCCTCACAAAAAAGCTGTGAATGCAGAGTGTTTGCAGAAATTGCTATTGTAGTTCATGCTCCTTGGCCTTCCCCTTTGTCACTTGATTGGCCTTGTGCAGGATGAGAAATAGGCAGACTTTGTGCATTTGCTAGCTTAGCAGGGAAGTAAGTAGGCGCAGGGCAAATGGGCAGAGCAACAGCTGACCATGCAGGGAGGCAGGGTGTAAAGTAAGTGGAGAACTCTTTTCTAAGGTTCCATGTAACTTCAAATATTTCAATCCAGTAGCTGTATAGTCTTTCATCTATGATTCAATTACTCATCATCAGAGACAGAGGCTGTTTTTCTAGTGTTCCACCAAAGATATTGCTAATGGGAGTGCAAATGCCATACTATTCACAGATACTCAATAGTTACAAATCATATTGGTTCAAAAACTGATATTGGTAATACTAGACTTTTAGTTTGAAAATCGATACAGTAGAGAAAAGGAATTTGTGGATTCTAAATGTTGAACTTCACCTCTCGGTATTCTTCAACCCTGAGTATACTTCACAGGGATGCTGAAAGTAACATCTGGAGTGCCTTACATTATCTATTCTGCTATACTTATTAACAGGGATAAATCTGAATTCATTGGACTTTACTCTTGACTAGAAATGCATAGGATTAAACTGTTAATGAACTATTATTAATTCATGGGGAATATACAGAGGTTGCCAGCACTTTCACAGATGGTCTGGAACATAGCAACACTTGTAATATGTTGGTCTGGGGACTGTTAAGGAATTGCAACATGTGCATTATTGGTTGGAAAGAAATACTATTAAGTTTTCACTTCTGTATCGTTCTCTTACATTATTAATTACTTGAAAATATTTTTAATAGTAACTATTTTCTTATGCCTCCAGCTATGCACCTTTGTATGATTGCTTTGTGATGAGGCTTTAAACCAATAAACCAAGAAATGGCTAATTTGGCTTTAAACAGCAACCGAACAGGAACTATTAAAATATTTAGATAACATTTTACTTTAACTTCGATCATCAGCCTACAGTACTTTGAAAAGTAATTCAAGAGTTTGTTCACTGTGGTAAATTGGAATTTACCTCTGCATTGATAAAATATTTACAACCTCATAAACTCAAGCTTCTTGCCAGAGATCTTATACTGATAATTTTTTAATAACAATATAGTTTTCAGAGTTGATTAGTTACTAATAAACATATTTGTCCTTAGGCTTAAACACAGCAACTTTCTTATTGGAAATTATATAAAGGGAATGGTTTAAAATATAACACAAATGAAGAAGACATGAGTAATTCCAAATGACAAATTGCATTGTATTACATTAATTATATTATTTTATTTCAAATTCAGTAGATTGCTAAAATGTTCAATCAAATCCTAAAATGTAGATGTGCTGGACAATTGCCATTTTTTACCATTACCCCATTGTCTATGCTGGAATTGTAGTTTTGATATACAGACATCAAGGGGTACCTGACGAGAGAAAAACCATGTTTTAATAGAAATATAACAAATTTTCAGGGTTACCCAGCAAATAATTCTTCAGGTAATCATGATGGATAATGAATTTAATGAACTATATGAAACTATATGAAGAATGCACAGGTTCACAGAAATACAACAGCATGTTGTGATGCACTAAAACAATGCTGTGCAAAATCAGGAGAAGATTCAAACTATGATCAAAGGATAAAAATATCAAGAATGAGGATGTAAAATTTCATGATCAAAAATACCCACTCTTCCTGAAATTGTCAGTTTTTTATTTTCACAATAATCAGTTAGACTGGCCAATAATCTTCTAAGACTAGTCTCAGGACAGAAAATAAGAGCCATATCATCTGCATACATCCCACTGAAATTTTCGATCTTAAGTGAAGGAGACAAAAAAGTCTTTATTCCAGTGATGGCTAACCTTTTTGGCATCGAGTGCCCAAAGTGCGCACGCATCCCCAAAATTTTGATCACATGACCATGGGGATACTGTCATAAGTGTAAAAAATGGTCATTAAGTCACTTTTTTCAGTGCTGTTGTAACTTTAAATGGTCACTAGACAAACTGCTGTAAGTTGAGGAGTACCTGTATGATACTGTTAGTTAAAGCTGCTATTCTTATAAGCTAACTACAGTTTAACCAGATTATAGGGACTTCAGTTAATGGAAAAATTAATTTGTGGTATCTAAAAGGAGTTAACACTGAAATCTCCCTTAATATATACATGAATCTTGATATAATATTCATTTTAATACATCAATCTTACCACAAAAGTTGGTTGATTGATTTATATTTTATTTATTAAATCATGAAACAGCTCATCTCTCATGAGAATGTTAACCACTCACTACAGGTAGATCTTGCTTACTGAGTGCCTTGTGCAGTGACTATTTAAAGTAATGATAGTTGAAGAAAACAACTTTGTGACCAATTTTCACAGTTATGGTCATTATACTGCCCTATGGTTATGTGATTGTCACTTGGATGCTTCACAACCACTGAGCATTTGTGATTGTCCCAGTGTCCCAGTCATGTGACTGTAATTTGCATGCATACATTTTTGCTTGTGACAAGCAGAATTAATACAGATGGTCCACCTAACATACATTTCTAAGGATTTCACAAAGGCTGGTGAGGTAAAAGTTTCTGCAAATAAAACATTGTAAATGCAGCGCCAGGCAGGGTGTCATGTACGATATGGATAGCAGGAATCATGGCAGAAAAGCTTTTCACAGAGACATATACCATTTCATGGTAGCAGCCTTCAGTATATCAGTTTTCAGAGTTCCTATTTTCAAGAGGGACATATTGGTTGGAGTGAGATTTTTGTCCTGGTTTTGTAATGGAGCAATCCCCTTTAAGTATACTTCAGCTTACTATGCTTTTACACATAAGAGCACCTCATCAACTTCACACACTCTCTTATGGTTTTGTAGACTTCTCCCTCTACCCTCTGCGCGGGAAATCTTCTCAGAGAAAGATTTCATTTGGTTCTCTTTTTATATATTTTCTTTGGGGGATATAGAAAAGATTTAAGCTTAATTATTTGTATCTTCCCTCATCAATTTTTCACTAGCTTCAGTATGTTGGTGATGTGTGTGCATGTGTGTGTGTGTGTGTGTGTGTGTGTGTGTTAGAATCTGGAACTAAAATCATTAGAGTCACATGATAGTTTTGTTTTTGCTTAGCAACTGTGGTACTTTGCTTAATGAGTGAAGAAGAAGTGAGGTCATAAACCTGTCACAGACATACGATTCTATCCTTAATGAACACTTTGCTTAGCAACCAAGTTGCAAATCCCACTTGTAGTCACTAAGGAGGGACCACCTCTCTACTCAAATTGCATGCATAGATTTAGACAAGTTTAATTCAACATATAGTGATATGTTTCAATGATGATGCAAGACCAGGAAATTTATCGAATCGGTACAAATTGTAAATCCTAATCTCTTTGAGTCTGTAGACATGATAGATTCCAAAGGCAATGAATTGGATTTATTTCAATTAATAGTATATTCAGAATATAAATCACATTACTTCAGCAAGTAATAATGATGGTAGAAAGTCTACTTTTATATAATTGGAACAGATGGTTACAGTCTGATTCTTGTTATATGCCAGGAACATCATCAGCAAGAAAGTTTAAATTAGATCTTAGTCACCAGAAAATTTTTAATACTTTTTCAAATGTATTAACCAGAAATGTTACAAATATGAGAGAAAGCTGACACATTATTGACCTATTGTTTAAAACAACAGAAATGATGGAACTTTGTACCTGAATTTTAGTTTAATAATGCTCATTTATTTACCAAAACAAAATCTATTAATCAATAGCCTTATGATTTTTATACTCAATTATATTGATTAGAGTTTTTTTGGAACAGAGCAGCAAATTATTAATTTCCTGAAATGGAAAAAAATCTCAGAATAACAAAAATATACTTGCACAGACTTTGACATTACAAAGACATTGCAACCTGTGAAATTGGGAAAAGCCTGATTAATTTCCTGTTAAACTGTATATTTCCTTCATCATTCTATGAGGATGATATGACAATAATATTAAAGACTGAGAAACAGCCTATAAAATGTGCAAGCTAGAGAGCAGTATCTTTCCTTAATGCGGGTGTTAAAATATTGACAATACTAGCTAGAAGGTTGTAGAAAGTAGTACCATCTATAATTCACACATCTCTAGCTGGATTTACAAAATACAGGCAAGTATCTGAAAATATTCATCTTGTAATTGATGTTATGGACATAGCTGTAGGTAAACTGATAAAACTGTTCCAATTTCATCGGACACTAACAAAGCCTCCAATATGGTCCAGGTAAAATTTATAAAATGCATTTTAAGATATTTATTTATTGATTTGATTTTTATCATGCTGCAATCTCTCAGCAGTTACATCACAGTGAAAAGAAACAAGAATTAAAACACACATAGAATCCAAATTTGTCAGCCCTGTGAAGCAGACCAGACCAAGAAATTGACTCAAGGGTAGCCAAAAACACTATTTTATTTAGACTAGTTAAAATAGTACAATTTTGTAAGTCTGATTGTGCTTCCTCTCCTCTAACCTTTATATTCATATGAATTAGTGTGGTGCTGAGATATTTTTGTAATTTTACCCCATCACTTGGGCTCAAGCATTGCTTCACTTTTTGTTGCTTTAGTAACAAATCTTCCTTCTCTACATCAAAGTCATCATCTTTACTTTCCACAAAATTGCAAAAAGCAAAACTGAAATAGGAAAGAAAATAATAAGTGCTGCAGGTTATATTACCACAAGACTTTTGGTTTAAAAGCTTGGTTTTTAAGAATTTACTAAAAGCTATCAATAAGGGGGCTTCATCTAATCTCATTGGAAAGCTCATTCTAGAAGTGATGAAACTACTGCATAAAAACAGCACCTTCTATCTTCAATTCCCTTATATCCTAGAAATGTGCGACAACAAGGAAGATCCTCACTATATGATATAAGGGCGAAGCTGAATCCAGTTAGATTAGGTGTTTCTGTAGCTATATTGGTGGCAAGCCATGAAGGGTCCCATAGGTTAACCTCAAAACTTTAAATTATACTTGAAACTGAACTGGTATTCAGTGCAGGATCCACAATTTTGGTATAATATCCTCCCAGCACTGGGAACCTTTTAAGACATGGACTGCCACATTCTAAATTAACTGTATCTTTTAAATGAGTGCTATGCAAAATACAGTGCAATAACCTATGCAGGTAATGATGAGAGCATGATTTACTTTAACTAGGTCCTCCTGCACCAGGTAAAGAGGCAATTGACATACCAGCTGAAGCTGGGCAAAGACAGTCTTTGCCACAGCCTTCATTTTCTGTTCAAATAGTAGTCTAGAAAGGTCTCCAAATCATGAACTTGTTCTTGGATAGGTAGTGCCTTTCCATCAAGGGATAATATTGCCCCCAGAGAACAAAGAGCAAATTCATATTGCTTGGATTCTTTTTGAGCCCATTCTCTTCAATCTAGAGGCTCTCAAAACCTCTAGGCATTGGAATAAATCACAGTAATAGCATTTCCGCACAATTTGTGGTAGAAATGCATAATTGAGTATCATACTGATGATACCATATCCTGAATTGTTAGATGACTTGGTTTCATACACATGTTAAAAAGGGGGTGAGAACTAACTCCAATCTCCAATCTGTGTAACTTTTCCAGTAAGATACCATGACTAATAGAATCAAATGCTGTTGATAGATCTAAAAGGTTACTCTATCACCATTCAAGATGTAATACATTGTCCAAGGGAACAACATATACTGTCTCAGTCCCATACCTAGACCTCAGCCCAAGCCGAAAAGAGTTTAGATCTGTTTTCTCTAAGATGTGTGTAACTTATCTGCCACCACTATCCCAACAACCTTCCCTCAAAAGGGAAGGACAGAGACCAGACAATAATTAGCCACAGATTTAATAGACACCCATTTCAGCAACGGGTGCACCACATTGTCCTTCAACTCAACTGGGAGTTATCTCTCCATAGAAGCATTGACATTCTCAGATCCACAAGATGACTCATTGACCCACTCCCTTTAATAGCCAGGATGGACAGAAGTGCAACCAATATGTGATAGAGGTTAGCCTAGAAAGCAACCTATTCACATATTCAATCCTCACAGAGAAAAATAAAAGCTGTAACAGGGCAAGATGATGTTTCAGTGACCACTGCAAGGGCTGGACAGAAATTCTTTGCAATGAATTCTTAAAATAGAGTTAGTAACATTAAATTGGCCAGTGGACAAAGGTAGACCCAAATGTCTAAGACCCTTACCTTTTCTAGACCCTAACCCCAATGCAGGAAGTGTGAAGTTATACAACATCAAAAGGTGAGAGTTCACCACCAACCCATGGACATTTTATTTTAAAGAAAAAAACCCCCAGAGATATTCATGCACAGATATACTGTATATCCCTACTCAAGCAATATATGTGTACGTGTACACACACACACACACACACACCTAGACAGACAGAGAAACTGAATTAAATTTCCATTATCTCTAGTTTCCATAATACGATTCCATTACCATTGGTTCATGGATTTACAATTTCTTCATCCTTCATCCATATAAGAGACCAATTATATTATATTATGACACTTGAGAAGGATCTCCTTTGTCTCCCCTAATCTTTCATTTTGCTCTTGAACCATTGGCTTAATCTATTAGATAGTCTCAAAATAGTAAAGGCATGGTGGCACTCAACACTTCTACTTGATAAATTGTTCTTATTTGACAATAATACTATGGCTATTCTTGTTAATTGTGCAGTCACAAGTATCAGCATATTAATCTTAGTATATTCTTTTCTTCACCTTGAAACGTTACTCTCTTGCAAATGTATGCCTTGTCTCTTCAAAGTATAGTATGTCTTTTTGTTGCTTACAGTACAACTTTCTATGGTTTTATTGTTGGTTTTAATCAAGGGTGTCAAACTGGATTTCTTTGTGGGCCAGACCAGCATTGTAGTTCTCCTCCACAGGCTGGCCCGGTGGGGAGGGGGAGGATATTACGTACACCTCTTGAAGCACCCTGCTGGTCAAAACAGGGCACGGAAGGGCCATGCATGCCCCCCATGCCCCGTTTTCTGCCTGGACAGCCTCCTGCAGGACTTTGCCAGCCAAAATGGGACACAGGGGGGCCACATTTACCCCCTGCACCCTGTTTTGGCTGCCAGAGGCACTGCAGGCTGGTCCTTTGCTATTTCCAAGCCGGCCCCATGGGCCAGATTTAGGCACCTCGTGGACTGAAACCGGCCCGTGGGTCTTGAGTTTTACACCCGTGTTCTATATAATTATACTAGTATTTTATTTTAGTGATATTTAGTTTAATTTTTATCTTTGGAAATCTTTATTTTTCTCCTTACTTTATGTTCTGCGTGAACCCATACACTGCTATTTTTCCTGATAAAACAAAGCCCTTTGGGGAAAAGAATAGCTAAACAAAACGTCTTCCCTTATTCCCATTTTTTACATCTATGTGGTGATTCTTCCAGATTAAGGACTATGATTTCATTATGTGCAAAATCTGAAAAGTGAGGCATAACAAAACTTGATTTTTAAAGTGTCTTTAAGTTCTGCAACTAGCTTATGCTGAAATTTTCTTCTTCAAGGACACATTAAAATGTAAAGAACTGGGAAGGCCCTCTGTTTCTGTTGAATTACATTTGCTTATATTTGGCAGCCGAGTATGGTAAATATGTCAAAACATACACAAGCTGAATTATTTATAGGTGTCATGCTGGGGAAAAAAGGTGGAATGCCAAGTGCCTGTTTTTGTCTATTTAATCACTGTATGTGACAACATTACTTGGTGTAGTAGAATACAAACAATCAACTATATATTGGCATCCATTATAATCTAGCCAATCAGTTGCTTGAATAGGTCAAGAAATTGGTTTTAGGATTGGTTCAGAAAGAATAATTTTTAGGTTCCATTGGCTCTTTCACAGGGCAGGGCAGGGCAGGGCAGCACCATATTAAATAAATTCATGGATTATTTTCCCCTCAAAATCGTTCTCTATTTAGTCTCTCAGGGTCTTCAGATGGGACGGCTCCAAACAATGCTCAAAAAATGATATTGTGCTACTATTCTATCTATCTGTTCTTAGCGGGTTTTCTTAGCAAGAAAGAAAGAGAAATGGGAAACACCAGAGGTTATACATGGAAAAAAAATGGATTTCTGGTAAAATTCCATAAATAAATTAGTATAAAACAAAACAAAAACCCAAACCTTATTTGGCCAACAAGGGGACAACTTCTTTTTTATCAGGGCACTCTGCCTGAAGGCTAAGCTAGGCAATTCACATTATTGTTCTCTACTTCCAGTTTTACATAACTTAACCATAAGCACACAATGAAATTATCTATTTATAATGGGGAAAAAAATTAATACGTCCTCACAGCTTTTTAAAATAATTCTGCAAGTATGTAATCTATCAACCAATTCTCATGGAAAGGTTATTTAATCTCATGCCTACATGTTTCTTTGTGATCTTTTTCCTTAAAAAAGTAACTGATGAACGGTTATTTTTAAATCACTGTTCTCCACAGAATGATTGCAATCAGGAAAATACTATTGTGTGCTTGCAATTTAATAAAGAAAGCTAACTAACAAATAGAACTAAAGAAGTGTAATACAAATTTGATGTATAGTCTGATCTGGATCTAGATTCAATAACTTTAGAAATGATTTAGAGGAATGACTGGTGATTTTCTGAAGGAAATAGTGAAATATAAGAATTATTAAGTTGTATGTGTAATAAATAAATACAGACAATATTGGCAGACGGTTAAAAACAGAAATAGTTTTGATTTTATATTTCTTTTTTATGACAGTGCATGCAGTACTTTACTTATAACAGATGTCAAGCTCAGAGTTAATTTCATAGAATGAAGATTATTAAAATTATATACAGTAAGATGTTAAAATAGTTACAAAAATAGTTTGTACTGATGTTTGGCATAATCCTGTTATATGCATATCTAAAATGACACATACACATACCCAAATATATTTGTACAAACATTTGTATATCCTCTAGTCCAGAAAATCTTAATGGTTTGTGATAGTGCACCCAACTGTTCAATAAAACATTTTAAACACCCAATAAATCCCAATTAATTTAAAGTAAAGCAGGTACTACTTTGAACTAATTGTGTAAAAAAGTGATACATCAGAGACTAACTGCTTTATAAAACAGAATAGCCTTCATAATCTTATGCAAGATTATTTTATGTATTTATTTATTTCATTTATCTGTTAGCAAAATCAACATCTTCATTTAAGGTGAAAGTTAAGTTTCCTTGAAATCCAGTCTCAAAACAAGTGTGATGGTTGGATTCAGGATACCTGGTCCTGAATAAGTAGGTCTCTTCTTTTTCTGATTGGAGTAATTTTTCCTTCAGAATCAAGCCAGTTTTTTTATGGATAGTAAGTGTTCTTCATTTTCTTCTTTGCTCATATTGGTTCATATAAAAGATCTAGTGGAGTAAGTCATGGAAAATCATCACCTGTTACTGCTAGTGTTAGGTTTTCTTCTGATCCAGATTCAAATCAAGTGTGACAGTGTCATTCAGAGTGTCTTTTTAGGGATAGTGGGCATTTTACATTTCTGATTTGGCTGTTTTCTCTTGAAGAAGTACTATACAAGTATTTCTCAACTTATGACCACAATTAAAAGACATTATAAACAATGTCATTAAGTGAATCATGCCTGATTTTATGACCTTTTTTACCACCGTCATTAAGCAGATCACGTGGTCATTAAGCAAATTCCCCCATCAATTGCTTCTCACAAGCTCCTGGGAAACTTGCAAATGGCAATCATGTGACCCTGGGATGCTGCAACCATTGTAAGTGCATGCTGATTGTCAAGGGCCTGAATTTTGATCACTTGATTGTAGTGGTACTGCAATAGTCATAAGTGTAGGGACTGGTCGTAAGTAACTTTTTTCAGTGTTGTTTCAACTTCAAATTGTTGATAAATGAATGGTCGTAAGTTAAGGACTGGCTTTAGGGGAAAAAAATCAACTAATATTTATTGAAACATGCTTTATGATTTCCGAGGTACTTCCTTCTCCATCCCTCTGTTTTTACTGCAGATTGAATAGGTTTAACTGAGTAACATTCCCCATAGAGTCTGGTAATGAATAAATTATTACTTTCAGCACAACTGAAAAAGAAGCACTAAAAATAGCTTTCATTTTATCTTGGGTGTCAGCATTAATATTCAGTGCCTTCCTCTTCAACCTGACTGTATTGTATTTGTGCCAATGGTATCTGTAGGGTGAAAAAAAGCATTTGTAAGAGCTGGGGTTTAGTTCATTCTAAATGGGAAACATTTGCCATCTGCCATAGAAAAAGTCATTGGCCTTGTTAATCAAAATGAACTACTGCATTTGAGGCCTGAAAGCATTTAAATGTATTCCTCTCCCCATAATTTTATTGTCTGTAGTTTCAATATAAAATGATTTTAGAAATGTATTTTTGTATAAAACAATAGAATTGAGACAGAGTCTTTAGATAGATTTGTATTATCAAGGCTTCACATGAGCATACCTGTAATTTCAATTACAACTTTGGGAAATGTGTTTCCAGAAAGATGATCTAACTACTTGATAGGCAGTTATTCTTTGAAAAATATAAACAAATTAGACAGTTCTTCTGTGTCATTAGTTGCCTACCATGAAGCAGTAAGCTGACAGGCATCAGTGAAACTAGAAGCAAAATGTTGGCATTATTTTAGTGAAAAAGCTATGTAATCAATAGACATTTCTGTCTCAGAAGACACCAATTCAGTCTTAGAGAACCATAAATGAATATTGAAGAGTGTTGTGTAGAGCCCTAAGAGAAGATTGTAAAGAGCAGGGTACTCTAGATATCTTCCCCTTTGAAAGGAAAAAAATAGGTTTTAATAGAACTCCTTTTGGATGGTGGGAAATTCTGCTATTATGGGTACTTCCTGGATGATGTGCTTGTAATGTTATAGGAAAAGAGGACTTCAAGTAATAGATGCAGATGCTACTGAACTTTATGCCCCAGAATAGGGAGAAAAGTTAAGCACAGGTGCCAACAATTTCCCTTCCACTGAAACTAATAAGAAGCAAGGAAGGAGAGCTTCAAAAGTAGTGATTCAGCCTCAAAGATTCACCTGCAACCAGCACACAAGTTTTCTGTTAAGATAGTCTTAGTTTTTGTAAAACTTCCAAACTAATGAGGAGTTGACATATTGACCAATACTACTGTTAATACGGTAGTGTGTATGTATATATATACATATATATATAATCTCTTCTTTTAACCCCACTTTTATTTTCTTCTGTACAGATCATATAAATGCTAGTTAGGATTAAGTTCCATATATATAGGATGATGCTTATTCCAATCTATGAAAATGTATGCTATAATAAATTTCTCTTGT
>JANHFL010005224.1:32174-51950 GCA_032468155.1 Oxyrhabdium leporinum
GGATTTGAACCGCTAGATTGAATCAGCAGAAGTGGCCTGCAGTTCAACACTCTAACCACTGCGCCACCTAGGCTTAGATACCTTTAATATACAATACTGCATCCAATCTTCAAATGCCCATAACAGCAGGCCTGGAATGTCAGGGTTGGGTGAGGGGAAAAATGGCTACCATGTAGGTCTCCCCTGACAAATCTCACAGTGGTTAGAATGCAGTATTGCAGGCTAATTCTGCCAACTGCCAGCAGTTTGATTCACGGTTGACTTAGTCTTCCATCCTTCCAAGGTCAGTAAAATGAGGACCCAGATTGTTAGGGGCAATATGCTGACTCTGTAAGTCACTTAGAGAGGGCTGTGAAGCACTGTGAAGCAGTAGGTAAGTCTAAGTGCTACTGCTATTTTAAATTCTGTGATACAGTAGATTTATTACACTTGAACAAGGCCACTGAGTGATGAAAATCATATATAAATCCAGTGCTGGGTTTGTGTCCTTCAGCCTCTTGATTGACCTTTAATTCTGGATATCTTTTGGATATTCAGTTATTCTAAATACAATGATCAGTTATCAACAAATGTGCAACTCAGATGCATTCAGCACAATAAAACTGCACTGTTTCCAGTATGAAAACAACAAAGTATTTTTTTCTTTGTTGTTTTCCAATTCTTTCCATTTGTAATTTTGTACACTTGGTAATTATTCATAATTATAATTATGAATAAAAAAGAGAAATCCTTTTCTTAGGTTTCTGTAATAGTCTGTGAAATATTGCCAATATTTGATTCCATATACAACTGAAACATTATAATTTTATTCTCGGATAGAAACTGTTTTTTTCCTCTTCCATAGCTTTTTAATTAAAGCCTTCTGAAAATATTTTGCTGCCTGAAGCAGAACGTTTAATTCTTTTCTTTTGTCACATCATGACAAGGTTTACAGTTTTCAAGGAAAGTCAGATTATTTTAGAACCTGAAGTGGTATCTTGTTTCTTACTGGTTAATAAAAAAGCAGCAATAATAATATAAATAAACTACTTTACTATTCTTTCATGGCAGCTAGAATCAGTTGCCTGAAGAAGTTGCCTCAATCTTTCCCATGCTTGGAATCTGCCTCCAGTGCTACCTGCCTTGTTCTGAAAGAAATGTTTTGCAGAAAACTTTTGACCGGCGAAAATCAAAATCAGAAGCGTGTTATCCGTGATAACAGTAGGCTGAGGCCAAAACATCTTCTCACTTACATTTCCAAATCAACTCAAATGCTCTATATTTCTCATCTCTGAGCTAATGAAAATTGCCATGGTAACTGTAGAAACTCTACATCCCTTCCAACAAAATTGGTTATTTTTTATAGTATGTCACTTTACCTATACAAATCATTATGAGATTAAAATTGGAAGTGAAGCTTCTTTAGTCTTCTAAGAAAGTGTCTGCTTATCCTGAAGACAATAATTACCTAGATAGAAATGCTATCCTATACAGCCAGAAAACTGGCAAATCTCACTTTTTCTTCTTTTGTAGCTTCTATAATGCCTTTTAGTGAAACATTAGCTCATCTTATAAGTCTTGTGTCACCCTATGATTAAGAATGCATACTCTACCACAAAAGAGAGCAATCAGAAGACAATGTATGCTTATTAAAAAGAGGAAATGGAAAGAAAATGACTGGACAACCTGGAATGACTCTTAATTTATTGAGAATGTTATTGAACTTAGTTGTTCACAATCACAATATAGGAGAAATATATACTATGGGAACTATAAAAGATGGAATAGAAGGAACAGAAGCTGGTCGAAATGAAGTTGATCAAAGCAAATATTGTGGAAAGAAAATATAAGTCTAGGCAGTAGCATCGCACCCAATGCAAGGACAAACTCCAAATCTGGATCTTTGTTACCTCTAGTGCACCACGATTGGCTTATAAAGTCAGCTGTCAATAAGTGTATTTGCATGGTGTGCATGGATGAGAACCATAGTGATATGATGGCTTTGTTGTCATATTAGGATCAGGGAGACTCATGATGAAGTCAATTCTGAATCATGAAAGCCCACTGGATAACTTCAGACTAATTATCTCCCTAAGCCCAATGTCCCTCACAGGATTGGTGTGGTGAGGATAAAATGTGGGTCTTATGCAAGTTGTCTTGAGCTCCAAAAGAAAAGCTAGGATAGAAATCATTATGATGATCAATATCTGTCAATCTTTTGAGGTAGGCCAAGTCAAGAAGTAGACACCATAAGAATTCCATGAATACAATTTTATTGTTGTGGGTTAACAAACAGAAGCTTCATTACTTCTTTTTAAGAACATGAACAAGACAGGACTGTTCTGAGTCTCTTTCTTGGAAATACATTTTACTTTCCCAGAACTGAGGAACCACTTTACCTCCTCCACATTTTTCTTAAGGTGAAAGCTATATTCCTATACAATATTGTCAACTAAAAAGGTTGGTTAACAAGTGAAGACTGATCCACTTTAATCTCTTTTGTAATCTATAATAACTTTGGGTACAGATCATGGTAAGTGACTGTTTTTAGCTTAGGTCTACATGAACAACTATATTCAGAAATAGTAGAACTGCAGCCTACTTGGGACATTCTTCTATAGAACTCAGTCTGTTATACTTGAAGTGGAAGTGGAGAATCAGTGCACCAGGAAGTAAAGCAGAAATGTCTAACTGCTGGAAGTCTAACCTGAAAACATATCTTGAACATTATAAGGACAGAATAAATGAGATTATGTTTAAATAAACAGCATGGCGTATGCATATATTTCTATTGCTGGGTTCTGAAAAGAGTTATTCATGGGTAGGATTTCTTAAGATATTATTAGATAGCACATATATAAGCAGTAGCTTTATAGGTTACTAGCAGGGATGGGCTGCTGCATGGGTGCAGAGGTTTGGGCGAACCTCCTGCTCTGAGCTTTGGCTGGCTCCACGCACCCACCCTTGCCCTAAGCTATTGCTAAATAACTCACGCTGCTCAGGTGTGCTCCGCTCCACTCTTGTTGTACTCACTGGAGCTGCTGTCATCTTCAGCTGCCTCCCTGTAGCTTTGCACGCACTCCAAAGCGGTGACTGTGAGCAAAGCATGTGCACGCACGAATGCGCACGTGTGACCATAGAACCTCTTGCCAAGGCAAGAGCAGCCTCTGGTTACTAGCTCAAGATGATATAGGCTGTAGTAGCTGTGGATATGAGAGTTTTATCCATGACATCTGGAAAATATGAGATTGGAAAACTCTTCCTGTATATAGAATAGGACTTCTCAGCTTTGATCATTTGGATCCACATCATGTCTGATGGAAGTGGAGACTGCTCTAAGAAAATGCTGCCTGTGCAATAATTCACAAATAATAAATATGTCTACTTTGCTAATCAAATTTGGAAGAGCTCATCATATAAGAGTAGGGAGAACATTTGCTCTGTAGCACAGCTTTCTCAAGTTGACATTATTTAGGAAAACCTTCTCTGCTTAAGATTGAAGTAGTTTATTTTGTGGGATTGAAAAGATTGCATTTATATACAGAACTGCTATAAATGTACAAAATCCTGCTCACCTTCCCCTATGAAAAAAACAATCAGCCTTTAGTTGTGAATTCTGAAATTCTGTTTCTTTTTCTCCCCTTTTCTCTCCTTACCCCTCAGAGAAGGGAAAGGGTATTTAGGCCTTTTAGCACTGCAAAGAATCTGCCAATGTCTCAGCAAACTGGAAAATAACCGAGAACCAAACAAAACAATTATTCTTAGAAGGGTTAAGTGGATACAATTATTGAATGTGGCATTCTCATTCCTTTTCCACTTGTATTCTAGCCTGAGAGGGAAGCTACTGTTAGAAACTTTTTTAAAAAATTCTAACAACTAGCCAAGAGAAAATCTGCCTTGAAGGAAGTAATTGTAAGGTATATATCCAGATATTAGCAGAAAGGCAGCTACTTCCTTTAAAGAGTTTTACAGAAGAAGAGGTGAAAGGAAGGAAAGAAAAAGAACACTGCCGAAGAATACTTTCCCAGTTATTTGTTTTTGCTACCAATCAGCTAAATAAACACCTTGCTCTGATAATGGCTTCAAACATTTTAGCATGCTACTTAACTGACTTCATCATGAAATTAATTTCTTAGCACAGAAATCTAGTGAACAGTTAGAATTTAAGCTATTTTTCAGAGGCACTTCACATGAGGTAAGAGATTTGCCATGAGATTTGAAAGAGAGCTGTTTCAGCCATTTTTTGCTTGTGTTGCATGTGTTTAATGGCACTGAAACATAACGTTTGATATTTGTAGTAGATTGGACCAAATTTTAAGAGCTTGTAAAAATAGGATTTGTAGCAATGGATTTTATTTGGTTTCTTGCTTCTCTCTCACATACAGATTAACACCCAAAGTTATAAATAGAATTGAGAGATGATGGGAATAAGTAGACTGTGATATAAGGAAGAAGAGTTAGATTATAATTCCCCTTAAATTGGTCAGGGTGCTTCTGTGAGATCTATCTATGCTTCATTTCTGATTTTCAATATAAAACATCAACAACTTGCATCAGAAATGAAGTAGGTATTTGTATTTGATTTTAAATTCAAATTATATGCCATATTCCTGATTATGAATTATATTATGAATTAAAAGAACCACCCCTCTTTTTTGTACAGAACTAGATATAATAGTATAGCAATTTATAACTTTACAGTTGTGTTAGTCTATTCATTCAATATTTTTTCTTCCTTAATTTTGACCCTATAATTTTTGTCCCAATTTAAAACAGTGAATGCTAATTCATTTTATTTATCATATATTGTTGCCTTTAAAGTCATAATGCAATCACTTGCAGTACAAATATATACATACAATGGTCTATAATGTTAAACAGCTTAATTAAATAACTGAGTTATATATTACCAAAAATATATAACTGTATTCTATGTGTTTAGATACTCTCTCTACAAATGATGAAATTTGGCAGTTTTGAAACAAATTAGATGTGCAAATCTCCTAAGAATAGCTTGAGTAAACAAACAGAAAGGACAGCAACACAGAAGAAAAAAATATTTTTAGATTGATACAGCTGGATACTGATTCCAGGAAGGAATATTCATTGCTTTATCCGTACAGCAACAGCTTTCCATCACTGTATTCCTTACATCCCTATATAATCTTGTTGTAGAAAATAAGAACAAACCAAGGAACAGCCTTGTTAACCAACAGAATGTTGGTTCTAGAGATAGAACCAACTTTTATATAGAAATATTTTATATAGAAATATTAAATAACACCAAATCAAATTAATATAAAACAGTAGAAGAGAAGTTGTATGAAATCTGAAAAAAATTCTAGGGGTTAGAGGTTCTAAACTGGGCAAGTTTTTGCAGTAAGAAACTGATATTTATTGGTTTCTTCAGGGATGTGGCAGTCAAAAATAATAACAGCAATTTAGGCAGAAATCTCAAAGGGTGTTTCATACTTTTAAGCCAATTTTAAAAGCCTAGTTTATTCTACTGCAAATATAAAAGTTGATTAAAATTTTAATTGATACTGAACAATAGCTACCTATTTATTAAATATGTGTAAGTCCATTTTTGCGTATACATTTAATATATGCATATATTAAAAAGTGTGTAAGATATTACTGCAGTATTCTATTCAATTATCTGGGATATTAAAAAAAATAAATGCATTTTATATTAACATTTTTTTCCAAACTAGAACTTGGCAGTCTTCGGTGTAGATTGAAAGTAAATTTCTTAATAAAAATGGCAAAGGTTTGATTTCTTCAGGGAATATTCATCTTTCATGAAATTAAGTATTTTTTTTTTAAACAGAAAATTATTTTGCACAAAAAACATAATAAAATTTCAGCAGAACTCTCATAGGCTATAAACATATACATAAATTATTTAAATGTTTTTATAGAAGTTATTATTTAAAAAATAAAATACAAATGAATCAGAATATATAGCTTTTAACAACTATTAATTGATGTTTATTTCGTAAGTAGGAGATATTTAGAAGCATTGAGCTTAATAATGGAAAGATCATTGTTTATCAAAATTTGTGATAAATATATAAATGGAGATGCATTTTTTCACTTAATTTTTTGCAACTTTGCAGTTCAGATTAGTGGTTTTCAATAGGTCCATTATGTTGAAATATATTCAATTATGGGTAGAAATTCTTTGTGAAAATGGGAAATAATGGAAATAGTTGATCTCAATGCCATTTTTAATTATTGAATATAGACAAACAAAGCTGTTCATTTTTAATTTTTCTAAGAAGGCTTTTGGGAAGACGTGGAGCCAAGTTCCCCCCTGCAAATAATATTTATGTTGAAGGATACTGCTTTCCAGCTTTTTTTTTTTAAATGTAGGACTGCAATAAACAACTACATCTTTCGTGTCTACAGGTTTCACATTGGGGATTCCAGTGTTAAACAAAAATAAGCATTTGTTTGGTTTTTTATTGCCAATAATTAGTAAATAAGACAACTGCCTTTTTTATATGATTTATTAACTTCGGTACCGTTTTGCTGTGGCAGTTCTCGGAGTATAGTAGCACAACATGAATGTTTAAATAGAGCCACACATAAAAACCTTTTAACCAAAGGAAATACAGTAAACCAGCTGTCTTTCAATCTGAAGCTTGAAGACATATATGTTACAACTTGTTGAATAATTTTGAGGGATCTATGTAGCCTATAATGTAAGAGCCTTCTGTCTCATATGAGAATTATAAATAGACTTTTTGAAATATAATTTCAAAATTATACCATTAGAAAACCCTAAATGAATGATGAAATATCATAATTTATTTGAGCATTTCCCGCAAGTTATACTTTCCAGTAAAGTCACACCATTCCTATTGAAGCATAGAGCCCATTAAATGACTGCTATATGACTTGCATTCTTTCCCAGCTTTTTGTTATTATAGCTTTTAAATTGCTCTAAATTATTTTAATAGATAAATGATTATTGTTTAGTATTTGTTTTACTTATGTACACTGCCCAGAATGACATGCAAGTGAGATGGGGGGAAGGGCTATTTATATTTTACCTATTTATTAACCAAATTTATATGGCTGCCCATTCCCAGAAAGTGTCTCTGGGTGACGTAAAATTATCTAATACAACAATAAATATAAAACAATCCTTACCTAAACCATTATAAATAATTATTCAATTTTTTTAAATGGTAAAAGCAAAACTAAAGAAGAAAAGGAAAATAATAGACAGAGGGATATAATAATAAAGGAGCTACCTCATGTGTTTACCTGTCTTCTGGTGTCTGATGGTGTAACCTGTTGTTGTAGGGGACCTTTAAAAGCTCAAGACTGTTGAGGCCAACCTCATCTCAGGGAAGAGAAGATTCCACAATGCTGGTGTCACAATAGAAAAGGCCTGCTGCCTAAGGCCTGCCAAATGTAGTTCCCTAGTCAATGGAAACATAATATCATGCAAAGTCCTCTAAATCTGCTGAACAGCCATCTTTTTGATCACCAAAAGGGAAGGTTAGATCCTGGGTGAAAGTTGTTCAGTATCAAGGGGTCCAGCGATGAGTTGTTGAGGACTAACCCAAGCTTCCTTAAGAGGTGAACAACCCCTCACTCAGAAAAGAACTAGCTACAATAGGATCCACTCACATGACACCCCCCCCCAAGCCTGTTTCACAAACCAGGAGGGGATCTAAAGAGTAGCTGTCCACTCTGACCTGCTCTTCAATCTTTTTCAGTCTCTGGACTTCCCAGCATGGTTGGCTCCCAACAGATCCTGCCAGATGTTTTACTTGTGGGCATGGCAAGGCAGAGACACGATTAGAGTGGGTGAACATAATGTATCATCCAACTCTAAACCAGCCAGAAAGCCAAATAAACCAAATCCTGAGGTTCAGTCTAAAAGCCAAGTACAGGTGAGTACAGGTGAACACACACAAAAAAAGTTAATATTAATCAAGAGCACTGTTAAAGGATAAATCAAGTGGGTTTTTTCCCCTTTTTAAAATTGGGCTGAGCAAGAACTTCTGAGCATCAACTGAATCCCTTCAGGGGAAAAAAAAATCAGTGGTCAAGGTGGAAAATATGTGACTATAAGATGTGGATTACTTCTTTACTCAGCCACTTTATATCAAAAGAAATAGCTCATAATAAAATAGCTCATTTTAAATAGCTCGCTAGCTGTATTTTCCAGATAAGGTTAAATGTATGCATGTACTTATGTCTATGTATATCATCATGCCATCAGAAAGTTTCTGTGGTATTGCTTTCCAAATAATGTTATTGTCATCCATTCTGAATTGCTTTGGAAAGAATATAGCGTCAGTACAATGTTTGCAAGGAAATGATTGTGGGTGAATTTCATTTACAGTCTAAACATTATGTTGTAGTATACGATCACAACCGGTTTGCTCTTCATGACTATTGAATGAGGACCAATTGTGAAAAGAAGGTGACCCTGGATTTGGAGATGTCAGTGGAGCCAAATAGCTAATACTTAAAAGCCTAAAGGATTATTGTGAAAAACCCTTCAGTTTATGACTTTGAGCCAGGACTTTTTTGGAGGAAGATTTTCAAGTAGACTTGGTTGGCGAATTTCAGGCTTTTCTAGACAATTAATTTAGACCCATTTCAACATGAGTTCTCAATCTTTTTGAAATCTTGAGAAAAACCTCTGTGACAATATGGTTCAGATTGCAGAATCACTGAATTGGAAAAAGTTTTATTGCCAAACTCGATTGCAAGTATCCAAAACATCCCCGAAAGATAGCCTTCTAGTTTCTGTCTGAACATATCCAGCAAAGGGAGTGTATTACATTTCTTGATAATTGTCAAATTTTTATCACTATTATGAAGACTTTTCTATTGTTAATCAAAATTCGCATTATTGTTGGTAAAGACTATTATTGTTCCATATTTTACACTTTGATGGGTCTGAAAGATTTTGCTAAATTTCTCAGCAGCTCTTAATATAGGTGCTATCTTTTTATACCAGTCTTCCTGGGATGAGAATCAAGGACTCCCTACTGAATGGTAGGATCCAGAAAGTGTTGCAGTCTGCTCTTCTTTAGTGTGTCTTTGAGTGTGTGAGTGTGAGTGTGTGTGTTTTGTTAAATATTGTTGTGCATAAATAAGCAAGCAGTTAGCATGACATAGTCAAACATATTGAAAAAAAACTGAGTTCCAACACCTGTTCTTGAGATCTCCTATTAAACAATTAATATGTGAACATTCAAATACAACTATTATACATTCCATCAAATTGTAGTGCTGCCTAGTGAAAATGTGCAGTGGATTTAGATTAACTGAGCCACATCATTACATATCTTTTTAACATGATGTGTAAAAGGGAGAAATAAGAAGATGAACTACAAGGGGTTATGAATGTTAATATTTAGCATTCTTCCTTTTGTAATGGTAGAAGTAATTGAGAATTGTTGTAAGAGTTATGACTTAGAATAATGAGAATAGCAAATCATAATTAAAGCCTAAAATTCATCTTTGTCTAAGTGGCATGTATTTGTGACGTATCCTAATAATTAGTATGAGTGAGTCTGTTGGGTGGTAACACTTGTTTTAATCCACAAAAGATCAACAGATTTATATGACTTAAGTTTTCTTGTGTAAGGCATTTTATGAAAATTATCTTAATAGTTTAGCCATTGAATAAGCAAACACAAGGTAAATAGAAAGGGCTGTGTTTACATATACATGGAAGTGGAATATTCTTAACATTCTTAATAGAATGCTAAAATTTGCAGGCTTCATGGATTTGTTTACATTACCTGACTCCGAAGAGACTAGCAAAAATATTCTTCTATTTTATTGTTCATCAATAGGAATCATGAAATGCATGTTTGAAAGTGACATATAGGTTGGATGAATAATAATGGGTAGAAAAATAAAAGCATGTGTAAAAAGTATTTTTAATTAAATCTTAAATTGAGTATATCAATCATTTCGAATATGGAATGGAATGGAATAGTAATAAGCTTGTGTTCTATTTGTCACTCTACTTTGTGCTTCTGATGTAGATTGATCTCAGCACATCTAGACATAATGTGTTGGATGAAAGCTAGTAAACTGAGCCAAATCTTGTATTCTATGTAGTTGTAAGTCTAGAAAATAAATATTCAACTCTAAAAAAGCAAATCAATATTTTGTGGTTGCCCATGATACTAAAATTGCCTAAAATGACTTTGGTAGCATAGAATATATTTTATTATCTTTGCATAATTTGCCAGACATATCTTCCCTATCTTCTTGGATAGGGAAAATCTGTCCAGTTATCCATGTATAAAATCATTCTGTTCAAATTCTGATCAGTTTGTATAAGTATAGCTAAATTATATCACTTCAAATGGATTGCATTCATTGCCTTCTTGTTAGCTAAATACAAACTGTTGAGATTCTTCTACCAATCTACATATGTATTAAGATGATGAGATAAATCAGTTCACTGGATGTCTATCATTTGAAAATTACATTGTGAAGGTACAATAGAACCACATTTTTTCTTCTTTAGATGTTGGCTCACTTGGAAGACTTTCACAAGGAGATACTATACAACAAAGTTATATTCTTGATTGATAGGGTAACAACTATCTTATTTGCTTTGTAGTTTTATTTTGTCTATATGGTTTTATTATAGTCTAAGTATTGTTATTAATTTATCTCATTTTTACTGCATAGAAGTTCTATTTTGCTTCATTGGTGATAATATAGGATATAAATAGATTAAATAATATTATTATATTACATAAAATCCTGAAATTCGCTTTATGAATGAAAAAAATGTAGAAGTTTTAAAATAAAACATGCACATAGGCCTCATTCATGTTGTCTCCAAATTGTCACTTCCCCCCACCTTTGGATAGATTTTGCTAACCACATATTCATGCAACAAAGGTTTTGTAAAACGTTTACTCTGATTGTAGTATATATGAGATTGTTGTGATCTAGACATGACAGAGACACGTCACTCATGTTTCTGTATCGTTGAAAGTACACTCTCCAAATATTAGAAATAGTTCAGCAGTTCTTCTTACATATTGGCAACAATGATATTGCTATGATAGGCTCAGCAAGAAAAGATTTAAATACTTTCTTCCTGGTCTACTTTGCCACTAGGTAAATCTAGAGTAGGTTACAACTCTGGATTAAAAAACATTGCTGTCCTGTAATCAAAATATAGTTCCTTTTCTCCTCATTCATTAGAATGATACTGCATACATTACTAAAGCAATTTCTTGTTGATACTTCTATGCTATCTCCCATGGTAATAGGCAATTACAGTGCTAGCTGTATCAGCGTTAATTGCTTATTTATGAAAGCTTGTGAATTAAAAATCCTTCTGAGCACTGCATCTTGTGTCATCAAGAGTATGCATTAACATGATGGCTAATTAAGCTACTGTACTAAAGCAAGTCTTTGGGATAGCATATTCATTACTGGCTCCTTTGATAAGGCTTTGATTAATCCTTACTAAATATATAAGAAAACAAATATGAAAGGATAAGTTGGCTGCTTAGATGGGATTGCCATTCCCTCTTATCACCTATTGCAATTAGCTGGGAAATATTTAATAGGCCACCAGATGTCACTATGACCTTCCTTCTGTAATGAAGTGTAATACATGAATAATTCGCACCTAATGCAGATTCAGCCGAACATTTGCATAGCTTTGCCTAGGATCTTAAGTATTTATTGCAAGCATTTCAGAAAGGGGACAGAAAGTATGTGGCTAAATGGTTTTCTGAAATTCCAGCAGCCAGGAAAAGAAAGGCAAGTAGCAAGATTGACTCTTAATTTGACTCTTAATCCAAAAGAAATACTGGTAGATGATTTCCATGTTCTTATTGAGAACTGTTTTCATACAGTACACTTTTTTGAAGTTCATTTAGAGATTCTCTTTTCAAGATTTCTTTGCCAGTTTTTCTTATTACCATAAGAAGGGACAGTATTCTGGCAATATTTAAATGAGCCCTTGAAAACTGGCTCTGTCCCCAGGCCCAGGATCTGAGTGGTAATGGGTCTCATGTATGATGTTTTGTCCTTTTGAACTGTTATTCTTCGTTCCATCCACCTTTTTTATTATTATGAACATTCTTTCTTTTAATCTTTTGTTTTTACTGTATTCTGTAAGACAGGGGTCCCCAACCCCCAGGCTACAGCCCACTACCGGACTGTGGTCTGTTTGAAACTGGGCCATAGTGGGCAAGCGTGCGCGTGAAGCTCCACTCTTATGAGTGGCATGCATGCATGCTTGCACGAAGCTCCATTCACGCAAGCAGTGGGCCATTGTGATCTCGCACAGAGCTCCACTGGTGTGAGCGGAGGGCTCTTGAGTGGATGGTACTTGTGCTTGTGTGCAAAGCTTCACTTGCGTGAATGGAGCTTCTCTCCATCCATGGAAAACTGTCTGCTCGTGTGACTGGAGCTTTGTGCACGAGCACATGTGCCCTCAGCTCAAACACCCTCTGCTTGCACGAGTTGAACTTCACGCGGAAGTGCCATCTGCTGACACAAGAAGTTCCATTCCCACGAGCAGATGCACGTGCACTCGCACCAATGGAGCTGTGCAATGCAAGTGTGTGCCTGCCACTCACACGCCCCCCTTGGCCGGTTGGAGACCACTGTTCTAAGCTGCCCAGAAACATAACAGATGGAGGAATTTTTTTATGTTCTGTAGACAAACAACAAACAACAAATAAACATAGATTAAGAGAATCTATTTTGAGATCTGCTAGAATGAATTTTATCTCAGCATGAATGAATCATAGAATCAAAGAATCATAGGGCTGGAAAGGACTTTGGAGGTCTACTAGTTTAACACCTGCCCAAAGCAGGAGTCCTTGTACCGTCCCAGATAAATGAATGTTCAATCTCTTTTTGAAAATCTCCAGGGATGGAGCACCCACAACTTCAGAAGGCAGGCTGATCCATTGGTTAATTGTTCTGTCAGGAAATGCTGCTGAATCAGATTTAATTGACCATTAATTTAGTGATAAATCAGAGTTACAACAGCTTTAAAAAAGTAACTTATGACTTGTATTTGCACTTATGACCATTGCACCATGCCCATGGTCACATGATTGTAATTTGGGCGTTTTGGCTCACATTTATGATTAGTTAAAGCCTCCTGCAATTATATAATAATGATTTGAAACTTTTTGTATAAGCAAAAAACACTATTGGGAAGTTGGATTCACTTAACAATCATGGTGAAAATTGTCATAAAAGTGGGTCTGACTCAATTTACAACCACAATGATTTAAAATGGAATTTCTGTTCTGGTTGTGGTAAAGTCCTGGACTACCTCTGTGAAGGTAATCTTATATGATCAAAAAGAGAAAGGATGTTTTTAAAATTATAAAAGTATCAATAAAAATACTTTTGTAACCTGTAGTGATTCCAAGTGTCACTTAATTCTATTTTGCAACAGCTCCAGATAGTATAGCTAATATGAACAGTTTGTGACTTATAAATCAGCATCATCTGGAAGGACACATATTCATCATTTTTGAATGAAAGGGAAAGATTTGTATCTTGTATCCTATGAATAACTATTTTTAAAAGATTATTTCTTATTAGTCTGTAGGGATAGATAAAATTGCCATCTTCAATTTCTCTCATATCAGAATTTTTAAAATCTCAATTGTTTCCAGTCTATTTTGAAGACAAATGTAATCATAATAAAAAATTAACCAAATGGTATTGTCATCCATTTCTCCTGGACAAATTCATTACATGTAGCTATTTCAGAGATAGATTAGAACTGTATTTTATTTACTTGGCATATTGCTGTTAAACCTGAGAAATTTCTCAGCAGAATGAAATAATAACTCTAACTTTCCTTGTAAACACAGATATTCAGATCCCTAAATGGCCAAATATGAAATATTCAAAGCACACAACTAGGATTGCTACTTTCATTTTCTTTCTTTCATTATTTTATTTTAAAATATCTCTAAGACTGTGAGTGTGCATGACCTTTTATAGGTAGCCAACAATAATCTAATCAAGGCTTTTTGATTACCTTATGGTTCATTGTTAAGATAATACTGTAAGAATTAAGTGAGTGATGCAGATTATGTGTGGGAACTATAGCAATTGCCCTATAGTCTCCCTTCAATAAGCAATTTATAGGAAGCTGATCAAGTCTGGACAGTAGAACTAATTTCTTAAAGTGAAATAGATATCCACCATATACTGATTTCAAGGAATTATAATTATTCCTTAACAAAACCATCTCTAGTTAAAATTAAGTATAATAATGAGACAGCAGACTTTGAAGTTTATTTGCCCTAGATTTTCTTTCTGTCCTCCATGTACTTACCTTATTACTAAGCAGGAAATGTATGCAGCATATTAGTGTAGCCAGGCTCAAATAGATGGAAGAAGCTGTTCAAGATTCTTTGAATTGTTGGCATCTCTGAACAGATGGAGGAAAACACTTGTTCTCTTCCCAACAAGTTGAAATGATTCCCTGGTCTACTCACCAAATTTAATAAGTGCATTAAACATTTGAAGTTCTCAATGATTTAGAAGATACTTTGCACAGAAAAGCTCTACATGGTATTTTCTGAAATTCTTAAATTGCTGGCTAATTTGGAATTTGCAGAATAGATACCGAAACAAGAGGTCATTAAAGGAGATGTTAGGACTGAAATAAGCAAGATTATGTTTATCAAATTATTTATAGAATCAGAGCCCCTTCCCCAATCTGTGGTGAGCCCAAGCGGCAGTGAGGGTCTCAGACCTTTGAGTCACAAAGGGATTCATTTTGTTGGGCAAGTTTTATAGCCTTTCAACTTGTCTCTCTCCCTCTACTCCTGGAGCTGCTTATTTTAGGCATCAGCAAGGGAAGGTTATCTATTAAGGAGTGCCTGCTACACAAAAGAGGAAAATATTTATCTAATTGATAAGAGAAAATTTGTAATCTCACAGCTTTTAAGAGTAAATAGGAAAAATAGATTATTTAAGCAATCTTATTTGTGTTAATTAAAAAAATGAAGGCCAATCACAGACACATGGAAGAGATTGAATGGTATAGGGTCTCCTGCTTGGGCAGGAGGTTGGACTAGAAGTCATCCAAATTCCCATCTAACTTTGTTATTCTGTATTTTTAAATTTACTGGGATCCAGCATCCTCTAGCTGAGAGAGTATTTTTGACCCCTAGAATATGATCTAAACTTTATCATTTCTGACAAACTTGTTCTCCAGAGAGGCAGGACATTTTGGAAACTATAACCATATGTTCAATCAAGCTAGTATGATAAAGTTTCTCCCAGATATATTGCACACTTCCTAATGTGTAGACCATCTGGACATAGCAGGCAACTAGTTGCCTAAAATGAAATATTTGAGCATTTAATTCTTGCAGTATATGAAAAATGAGCATCAGCTTTATATAGAACAATTAACTGAATTCATACAGGAAAAGAAATCCTCCCAAAATTAAGTTGTGGAAGGCATTCAGAAAATAGAACTATTTAGAAATAATGGCTTAATTATGATTATAGGGATTGTTGTTGCTCCAAATTGCATCCTTATATTTTAAAAAAATATTTTAGATGTATCTTTTAGCTGTTGTATAAATCTTGCTATGCAAAATAAATTACATATATAAATTTACACTGTATGTATTACTTGCTACACAATTTAATTGAAGTACAAAGGTACAACGTTATGGAAACAATCCATTGCAAATGATGGAAAACCAGCAATAAGGCTGAGCTAACTGTATGTTCGAAAATTTAGCTAGTAAGATATGAATTAAAAGAATAATTAGGATTTCTGCTTTAAAACAGCCAATCAGAATCAAGCCTGATTCTACTAAATCTGTCTTCATGATTTTTTCCATTGGATATCTATTTCTGAATATAACAATCTTTCCGCTGCTTGGTCATCTCAGCAATTATTTAATAAACATATGAAATAAGATGAGCCCCGAATCATAGTAGTCTTGTATAGTTTCAATAATTTTAACTCAATGTTCTGCTCCTCTTTCATTCTCCAGTTTTCAAACAATGTGTCAAATGAAGATAGTTATACTGAAGATGTTCTGGAACATAAATATGAAAGAGCTTTTGGAAGATATAGTACTTTCCAGATTATCACATCAAGAGGAATCATTGGTATAAAAATCAAGCCCTTTTTGAATGTTTCTGTAGCCTATCTCTGTGTTCAATACATAGGGAGTAGAATCATCCCAAGTGATCACAGTTTTAAAGGGATATTTGCAAAGGAGCCTATATGCATGGCAATTTTCCCAGCACAATATGTAGTTTCATTCCATGGAGCAGTATGTGTAGAAGTTGTGCTTTTTATGTGGTTGGTTGATTCAACTAACCAACCAAGAAATGAAATTCTGTATGTTCTTTTAATACCAGAGCAAGACAGACAAAACCAATTGCTACAGCTCTCTTTCCTTTCTTTTCCCATTCACTTCTTTGGATTTATCCAAATGTTGTTACTTCCAAATCTTGCTTTGCTATGTCCTGTGCAGGTGAATTGGGAATCTAGATTGTCTTAAAAGGCAAATAGAAAGCAAATTTTTGCAGTAATTATCAACCTTGAAATAATAAAGCTGTGATTAGTGATCAATATGGCATCTTACTCTGCACAGGTTTCAAGTTGCAGACCAGCTGCAGATCCCACAGGCTTTATATTCCATTTGCTGATTCAGTTGGAGCTGTCACCCAAGACAATCCACCAAGTTGTAGACCTGCACTCTTAGTAGGAATGCAACCCTGTTCAGATCAAGCATAGGGACCACTGCTGAACCTGTAGCTTCTGGACAGTTGGATTTTTTCAACTTGTTTCATCCCAATAAATGCCTTACATTTGCAGACATCGTGTAAAAATTATCTTGGTATGCCCAGATCAACATAAAATTATACAATCAGCATATTGATGAAACCGGACCCCAAACTGATATATGAGCTATGCTAGGAGTTTCCTAAAGATGCTTGAAAAACACACATAACATATAAAGAAGTGGCCAAAGGCTCAAGTCCCCATCAATATTTATTGGAACCATCCACTCAGAAAAGAGTGGAACCATGCAACACTGCCTTCTGGACTGCTGCAAGCCCAAACTCTTGCAGGCAGTCCAAAAGGATGGTCAATGATGTCAAACACAACTGAGAGATCTGATAGGACCAGGAGAATAATACTCCTATCCAAATTCTGGTGGCGATCAATGCAGTTTTTCCCCCACATCCAAATTTCATCCTTTATTTAAAGGGAGTAGGAAAATCTGATTCATCTATCATTCTTTGAAATTGTAGTCCTACCACCACCAGATATAACCAGATACACCACCAGATATAACCCAGGGGTGTTAAACTGGATTTCTTTGAGGGCTGGATCAGCATTCTAATTCTCCGTGGGCCAGCGGGGAATGGGTGGGTGGAGAGCAAGGGGGAGACAGGACAGATGCCTCCTACAGCACTCCGTCATCAAAATGGGGCGCAAGGTGGCCACACGTGGCCCCCTGTGCCCCATCTTTTGCCTGGATGGCCTCCTGCAGCACTCTGCCAGCCAAAATGGGTTGTGCAGGGGCCTTGCAGGGCCTCTGTGCGACTGTTTTTGGCCAGCAGAGTGCTGCTGGAGGCTGGGGAGGCCAAAAACAGGTCATGCGGGGGACCTCACGGGGCCACCACGCAGCCCATTTTTGGCTGACAAAGTGCTGCTGGAGGCTGGGGATGCTGAAAACAGGCTGCACGGGGGGCTCACGAAACCCCCATGTGGCCCGCTTTGGCTGGCCGAGGCATGTGGGCCAGTCCTTTGTTATTTCCAGGCTAGGCCCACAGGTAGATTTAAGCACCCAGTGGGCCCAATCCAGCCTGTGAGCCTTGAGTTTGATACCCCTGATATAACCCATTCCTTCAAAGAAGCATTTATCACTTCTTGAATCCAATTCCTCAACTCATCTCTGATTGCCTGAAGAAGCCAGGTGGAACAAGAAGTCAGCTGTAACACCCAACTAGTAGCAGAACTCATATTGCCAAACCTATCTACATAGACACAAGATTGAAGCTAATTTTGCCAAATTTGCCCCATTAGTACATTTGAGTCTGTTAGTGTACAGTCCAGATTTGGGCACATGTGAAATGTCTTACAAACCTGTGAAAGAGACCATTACAATATTGCCTATTTCTCCCTTCATTAATAGCATGCATGTACTATTCTTCCCAACTTTAATGCCACCACTAAATCTGATTTGGTGAGTAAATCTCAGATAGGGCTATATCCCCATCCTCACCAGGATCTGATGACACATTCCACAAGTGTTTCCCACTTAAGAAGTAGGAGGACTTTATAATAAATTGACTTGGCACTTACTAACAGCAATGTGAGGCCACAGCAAGACATTGAGATTTATCATACACAGAGAAAATGTTTTGCTGGACTGGGAAAGCCATCTTTTGTTCATTCATGGGCACCTGCAATTCAATTAGCACTGATTGTTGGCAGTTAAATATTTTCTGGCAAGTTGCTTCCATCTTCTGCCTTTCTATTAGAAAGGATGAATCCCTGTCATGCCTGCTGCTTCAGGAAAACAGTTTGCTAACTGCTCTTGGAGAGATTGATGTGAATTGTGTTAACCTTCCATTAAAACAACTTGCAGTAGTCTGACAGTCTAACAGAAGATAGTGTGGCAAAGCTGGTAATATTGATTGTTATGTCTTAATGATCTGTTTTTCATCACATGCAAGAAATGACTCTATATCCTGATAAGATACATTTTAGTTGAACCAATAACTTAATTTCTATATAAATAAGTAAAAAAATAACCAAACTAATTATTTTGCCAATTTAAACATTATTGTATTATTTTAAGAGCAAGATTTAGGAGGATAGATGAAAAAAACAGGTTTATATCATTCATATTCTATGGCATTCAGTTTTACCACTGATTGGTACAAAACATGTTTAATTTAAATTTCTCAGAAACAATCAGCTAAACAGGAGAGATGACTTTACAAACAAATGATTATTAAACTCCACAGAGAGCCTGTGTTTCTGTAGAAGCCAAAATAGCATTGGGAAGGAATATGGCACACATATTGTGGGCAGCTGCTGAAATGCTCATTCTGAAGCTAGTGATCATCTGCTATAAAAGGCAATGACTAAGGTTAATGTCACTTCACCTTTTGCTCTGGAGAAATTGAGATCTGGTTGCCCATTTTTTTTAATATTGTTGATCTGGTCTAGTTCTATTCTGCATAAGTAAACACTAATAAACTATTGAGCAGCAGTTTGATTTGGGCCAGTATGCTGAATTTCTGCCAGTAAATTGAATTATCTAGAAAATGTGGAATACATATCAACAAGAGAGAATTTCAGGATTTTCACATCACATGATACATTGGGAGGGAAAGGGCAGTGTAGGAAAATAACTTTCTTAAGAAGCTTTTTACTGCATGTCAAACATTATCTAGAAGCTTGGATCAGATGAAAAGAATCATGATTTAGGAAGTATGTGGCTGATGGCATTAGTTCTGCATATAGATAGTCCTCGACTTATATCCACAATTGAGCTCAAAATTTATGTTGCTAAGTGAGAAATTTGTTAAGTGAGTTTTGACCCATTTTATGACTTTTCTTGCCCCATTTGTTAAGTAAATCACTGCAGTTATTAAGTTAGCAACACAGTAGTTAAGTGAATCTGGCTTCCCCATTGACTTTGCTTGTCATAAGTTCACAAAAGGTGGTGCAGTGGTTAGAGTGTTGAACTGCAGGCCACTTCTGCTGATTCAATCTAACGGTTCAAATCCCACTAGGCTCAAGGT
>JANHFL010005224.1:52050-63182 GCA_032468155.1 Oxyrhabdium leporinum
ATAAGCTGTAAACCGCCCCGAGTCTTCGGAATGGGGCGGTATATAAATGTAAAAATAAATAAATAAATAAATAAAAAGCTGATCACACGACCTCAGGATGTTGCAACCATCATTAATATGAACCAATTGTCAAGCATCCGAATGTAAATCATGTGAGCATGGGGATGCTGTAACAATTGTAAATGTGAAAAATGGTCATAATTTACTTTTTTTCTGTGCCATTGTAACTTTGGTCACTAAGCAAATTGTTGTAAGTCGAGGACTACCTGTATTTACACTATTTCCAGGACTTGGATATTGAGAACTGCTGCATACATACTCTAGCTTATACCATCCACACAAAACAGAAGGGTACTAGCAGACTTGAGGAAACCTCAAGATATTCATAAATACAGATTACAGATTAAAAATGTATTTGATAAATGATGCTTTTCTTTCAACACAATTTCTATAAATTAGGGGTGGTTGCAAGATATACACAAGAACAATTACACATACTTGTACATTAGTAAAAGAATGAACTTTTGCAGTAGACTGTATTTGTTAGATTTATAATTCACCTTTCCTCCTGGTCACCTAAGTAACTTAAATGGAATCATCTATTTTATCTCCACAACAATCCTATAATGTAGATTGGACGGAGTGTAAATGTTACTCTATTAACAATTATTAAATGCAATTTCCAGTTATAGTAAGGAAGAAAAAAAAACGCTTTGAAAGCATGTACACATTAGAGACAGGCTTGCAAGTTTTCAAGCAGATTGACATGAACAGCGGGACAAAATATTTAGATATAGAACTGATCAAAACAAATTTCCAGTTGCGAAGTTGATAAATGAGCAAACCAAGTTGGCTGATTGATTCATCAGTTCTCTCAACCAGATTTCCTCCAATGTAGCCATACCAGGGGTGTTAAACTCATGTCATCACAGTGGCATCAGGTGACATATCTCAACTTTTCTCCCCTTTGCTAAATCGGGCATGGGCGTGGCCAGTGCAAGACGCATCCAGCCTGTGGGCTGTGAGTTTGACAGTCCTGAGCTATACCTAGAAGAAAGTACTGGAAAGGCTGAATATGAAGCTGTGGGGTCCTTGGTATTCTTTGAGCGTGGTTGTTATCTTGTTTCATTACCTAGCTCGGTAACTTCATCGGTTCTGTTGTTACCTAATTGGGTAGTGAAACAACTGCAAGAAAACAAGCTCTGCAAGCTCAGAGAGCACCAAAGACCCAACAGTTCAACACTGAGCTACAAATATTCTCTTCTATTGAATATGAAGCAGCTGGTGTTTTTGTAGAACTCCATTGGAAAGATATCAGTGATGGTAGTGCTCAGAAGCAGGTCTAATTTAGTCCTATTTTCCCTGGACTGTTTATATGCTGCCAAAGGACTCAGGTGTTTGGTGGGTTTTTGCAGCATTTGGATCATTTGATTGTGGCTTTTGATATGCACACAGACAGACAAATTTGGTGCTTGAAAGTAAAATATATTATGTTTTCAGCTCATGACTTTTTTCAGGGCCAAAGGTCTAGCAACATAGACTATGCAAAGTATGATACCCAAGTCTTCTTACCTCTTCTGGGAAAAAGTAAGGGTATTTTAGTAATGAAATGGTTTGATCTTCACCTTACAGATGAAATGGCCTTTTTTGCATTATAAACACTTGCATATATGCTCGTCTCTGGCATACCTTAGAAGCTCTGCTGAACCTGGCCAGGCATAATAGAGGTAACCTGCTGCCATTGGACCAGATGGATATGAATATAGGTAGTTGGTGAACATGTTTACTTGGTCAGTGTATTTGCTGTAGCAAAAACTTCTCACCCGGAAATGTAGGATGAGTGTTTCCTCTGTACCTAGAAGGTGTAAGATGGTACTTTGCAATGCAAACCACTTTGTTGTTATTCTATTTTTATGATTTGTCATGACTCTGGTAAATATTAATACAGTACGAGGTGGAAGGAATCAGCCTTCATTTAGCTTTCCAAAATCATATATGCGTGTATGCGTGTTAGAGAAAGTCATAGGTGAAGAAATTGGTGATGAATGGTACATCATGACTTTAAAATTGCACATTCATGTTTACATCAAATGTTAGGACAACTGCAACATAGCCTTACTCTGCCATTTTGACACAATCTCAGATTGCTGTGAACCTATAAAGTGACTAAATTCAGTTCCCTTACAACTGTTGTTTTTTTTTAATTATCCTGGCGTAGCTTTGCTAATATTGTTCAGGTTTATTTTTTTTTGATAGTTTGATATCTTTATATTTACTTCAAAAATATAACTTCAGTGTGGCAAATATATATGTCGGGGAGTTAGATATGTTTATAGGTTCTAACCAGGACAAGTAGAGTTTCTTCTTCTGTACACTAGTGAGTTACAAACCTGAGTTTGCATTCCATCATGTGAAAATGGCTCTAAGAGACAATGGTTTGCCTTAAGCTACTCCATAAGATTTTATGATTGTTTTTACTGGCAATCCCTGGTACCTAATTTTCTGAAAGTTGCTAGGCTTTTTTCCACATAAGGAACAGATATCAATTTATTATGACACTTTTCTTTTTTAAATCAAAATTTTAAGAAGTACCTTAATAAAGATCAACGGAATCTAGTACTAAAGCTCTTGTATCTTTTTATCAAGGAAAATCTAGGTTACTTGAAAATGTAATCTAATTTTACTAATTATAACAATTATGGGCTCTTCAGGAAAATCATACGAGGTCTGAATCTTTGGAATTCTGAATATTGCTAAGGAGTAGAGGAGGGCAGTTCAGTTCATTGACTGTCTACTCTCTATTCTCCTACAGCATTATTAAAATATGAAAAGGTAAAAAATATTTATTATATATGTAAATGATTCTAATTTTTCAGGAACTTTTAAAAAAAATTCCTAGAATCCTTGGTCAAGAGGCAAAGCTGAAGTCATTGACAATTGGTGACATTAGAGTAAATATTTTTTCTCTTTTAGCATCTCATGAAATCACATCAGGTTCTCATGAAATCCTAGAAGTTCCAGAACAGAGTTTGAAAAATCCCGCTCTAAAAAAGAGAAAGAATAATCTTGGTATTTTATATAAATTAGCTGAAAATGGCAGAATAAAATATATCAGAAACTAATTATTTTCAGGAAACGTATATCAGATGGTAAGTACAGGATGGAAGACCTTTCTCTAATTAATATTATATAGGGAAAAAGATCTGATTATAAATGGAAAAGGAATAATCAACATTGTATATTAAGAAGCTTTCAAACAAACTGGAAGAAGTTTACAGAAGGACAATGCTCAGGAATAATAAACTACTTCGTATAATTAAAGATTAAAGGAATTGGGCTTAGCTTGGAAAGAGGAGACTAAAAGGGAATATGGTTGCAGTTTTCAAATTCCTCAAAAGCTATTATCCATGTTTCTCCAAAAATAAGACCGGATCTTATATTAATTTTTGTTCCAAAAGATGCATTAGGAGTTATTTTCCGGTTAGGTCTTATTTTTGGGAAATACTAAATGCTTATTTTCCAGTTGGGTCTTATTTTTGGGGAAATGGGGTAGTTATAAAAAAAGGTAAAGCCCTTTTCTCCTTGTTCCAGAATTCAGGACAGAGAATATAATGGAATTATGTTAGAAGAAGACAGATTTTAAATGATTGTCCCAAAGGTGCTTTTTCAAAGTCAACTGGACTTTCTGAAGAAGCTTCTTGGATGAGAAGCGAAATGAAACAGAAAGAAGAAACAGAAAGCCCAGTTGCATCTTGAAAAAGCACCTTTGGGACAACCATTATGTGGATGACTGAGAATTCCCATAGACATTTTAAATGAATGTTAAAAAATGTTAACCATAAGAACACTTTGATTGTGATAATGTAGTAATAACTGCTTTTCATCAGATGTGCCTGAAAGAATCTACATTCAGCTTTTAGTTGAGGTTGGGTAATTTCAAAAGTAGTCAAAAACATAATGCCTTTGCCTACCTTGTACTTTGGAATAGTATTATTCTTTTAGAAGGTCCACTCTGTGCTACAGAGAATGATTTGCCCTCATTATCCTCACATTATCTGACTACCATTACCTTTATGCAGCAGTTCATTAAATTCTATTTTTCTACTTTTAAACCTTAGATTCAATTACATTATACTAATATTGGAGTCATTGGCAGAGCTATATTTAGTGGAAAATAAAATTTGGATTAATTGCTAAGAGATTGTTAGAAACTAAGACCAGAGAAACCATTCAGGAACCTGCTTTGTTTTGCTAGTAATAGATATAAATAGCATATTGATATCTATTGATAGTATAAATATAAAGACATGTCCATAATTATAATAATTTTTATTATGGTCACAGACCAGACTACAAATAAGAAGAATTAAAAATAATAGTAGCAATAAAAAGACAGTATATTACAATTAGTGATGGATTGTCAATGGGCAGTCAAAATCTGTTTATTTTTCCAGGTAATATAACAAAATGTAGCTACATTCAAAGAAACTACATCATACCGACCTGGTAACAGCAATTGTACATAGAAAAGATCAGTGTTTCCTAGGTATTTTATAAAGTGAGCTGTTATGAGGTGGGTCTATGAGTCCTTATAGAACAGGAGTCCTCAACCCTCGGTCTGTAGCATGCCAGCAACTGTGTTGTGCAAATAAGCGAAGCTCCATCCATTGGGTGAGGGAGTACACAAAAGCATGCCCCCTCCGATCCATGGAACTGGTCCCTGGTGCCCAAAAGGTTGGGGGTCACTGTTATAGAAGGCACAGAATAATAGGACTTGAACTGCAGTTTTGATAACCCCTTGTCCACAGGCGCACATTCTCAACTCCTGTGATTCTATATGTACTAAATCAAAAATAAATTGAATTTACTCCCAAATAAAGATGGGATTGTAATATTTTTGTCAGATGCTTTTCTTTTCCATCACTGTTCCAAAAGAAAATATACCAGAAAGTTAAAACTCAATATTCAACAACTTATTCCCAACAAATTGATTCAATGTTATGACTAATGTTTGCAAGTGGATCTATTCACACAATTTGGTTTAACATCTCTTAACTGTTTCTCTGAACATATGAAGTCCTAAGGCAGAAGTGGCATCTATTCCTCTAGAAATGATATCTTAAACAAGTATCTGGTTTAGGACAAATGTTTGTAGAATGTATGTTGGAGACAGAGCAGACAAGATTTAAGGTCCTTTACTACATTCTTGAATTATTGATGTGGTATTGCATTTTACATTTTGTGAAGATTGGAAAACCCACTGCAATAGTGTAAACCTGGTAGTTTCCTCAACAGTGGAATAGCTATATAATATTGGAATGCATCTAACTCTCAAAAAATATTCCAGTAATGCAATTGAGAAGAATGCAGGAGAGGAGGATTCAGCTGCTTTTTACAGTAGTGAACTGGTGATATCATTTGTGAGGGCATGTGTGATGGAATGTGCACCTGCAGTAGCAGAAAGGGGAGAATTTAGACAACTTAGAGCCTTCCCAGAAAGTGACCTGGATCAAGAGTCTGCGCAGTTCCAAACTGAAGTAGGGAAAAGAGGTTAAGGGTAGCCATATCCTAGAATCTCTCAGGATATACAGTATCTACTAGCTTACAAGCTATAGCTTTAATTTGGTAAATTTATGTCTATTAGATATAAGAAATAAAGGATTGGATTCAGTTAGATTTGACTGGCATATATTTATGATGTTGCTGTGCCCCAGAGTCATGTGACTTTCTGACAAACAAAGTCAATAGAAAAGCCGGATTTATTTAATAATGTGTTAAATAAATCAAGTTTAATAATTGCAGTGATTCACTTAACAACTGTGGCAAGAAAGATTGTAAAATGGGATAAAACTCATTTAACAATTATCTTGCTTACCATTAGAAATTGTAGTCATAAGACGAGGACTACCTGTATTTTACCATATGAATGCATGTTTTCTCTCAAGTAATTTGGCATATGATTGCAGTCACACCTTCAAAGTGTATGGGGTAATAAGTATGTGTGGAGGATGACTCACGTTGAGTTTGTACACTAGAACCTCTGGTCATGAACGCTTCTGACTACGACCAAATCAGGTTCCGACCAAAAAATTCACCATTTTTTTTTCATGGCCGATTTTCTCTTCCACGCCATTTTTTTTGGAAATGCCAAATTTCCAAAATTAGGTTTGGGTCACGACCAAATTGGATTGCGAACAAAGTTATGGAACTAATTATGGTCGTGACCAGAGGTTCTACTGTATTAAGAATGTGTCATTTCAATACTCATTCAAATTCTTCAAATTGCAAAGTCTACCCTATTTTGTTTTCAAATGAAACCAGCTAGAAACTTGAAGTATCGTTATATTTTAATGTGAAAACCTCTGTTTTGAAAGCAATCCGGTGGCACTGATTTCTGACAATTGATCCACAATTTGCTGCAGTTGGGAAAACCATGTCAATTTAAAGCAGGTCCAGTGACTATATAAGGTTCACATTTTGATCAGAATGTTTCTCACTTCTTGTTGCCAACTCACAATATATACTTATTTTATTTATTTTTACAAAAAATAAAATCTGGTTGGATTTGTGAGGGAAAATTTATTTGACATAAAATAAGTATGCCATACTAATATGACTTTTATTTTTAAAAGAAAGGAAACGTTCCTTTCAAGTCATAACAAATGGTGTTCTGTTTAAAAGTATATGCAACTAAACTACTTCTCAATATGGTAATGTATAAGTCTGCAGCTTGAGCTAGTCTGACTATGGCAATGATACTTTTGCTGAAGCAATCAAAATAATTGTGTCAGTTTTGATGAGGAAAAAAAAAACCCAGACTCCTAGTCAGCTAACTGCCTTTCTTAGTTTTTCAGCATCACTGGAGAGAAAAAGATTTGCCTAAATGAATTTAGATATGAGATATCTGTCGCAAAATTGCTGACATATTGGAAAATTAAAATTGCTGTCTGATTCCCCTTTTAGTGAATCAAATGATTTGGAACATCTAATATGAAAAGGCAGTGTTGGAGGAAGGAGGGAATGTTAATAGCTTGCTCACTCCATTACAATGCTATGTTTGGCAATGCTATGTTCAGAAACACCTGGTAATCTGAAGAATGGTACTGCTCTTTGAGAACTGCTTATCAAATTTCATAGCATAAGAAGATTATTAACATCATAATAATTGACAATAACTTTATATTTATAACTTTATATATGATTAAACAACAACATCAACCTATCACTGGTCCTGGGAAGGACGCAATAGGTATATAAATTGCTAAATCCAGTCTAAACACCTGGCTGACAGTGTGATCAGCCATGATAATATATTTACCAATTCATCTCAAGACCTCTGCCGGAACAGCCAAAAGTCCTAACTCACCCTGTGTTGTATTCCCAGAGTGATTAGCCAAATATTTATGAAAAACAAGACATGAGCATAGTACAAATAGTAGGTTTCCTACTTCTTTTTCCCCACAACTTGCCAGAGGCTAACTGCTATTCAAAAGATAATTATGTTCTTTATATGGTAGGGAAACATAACATCAGCATATATCATGCTGATGGAAAAAAAATTACATTTACTAGGGACAGGAGTATCGACATGCAATATATATAAAAAAGCACAGGGCTTTGATCCCACAGTTGTAGTTGTTATCAACTTTTTGACCTTTCCCAAGGCCAGCATATGATGAACTCAGTCGGCAGATAGGGGTATTCAAAGTAACAATACCGATCAAAAGGATTGTTAGTATTTGCGAAATGTATTGTAGTACCTGAAAGAAAAGGAGAAAGAAAATCTCTTAATGAATTTGGAAATCATTTCAGCAACCCTGTTTATGAGATTATACTGATTAGGTATCTTCAGAAGTATTACAGATTCATGCAACCTGTGCCAAGGAAAACTTAATTTGCTTTCTCTATGGTACACTTTACTATCACAGCAATTTTTAAACTCTGGCTTTCTTTGGAAAGGATTCAATATCTACTTGCACTTCCTTCCTCTTTCACCCTAATTTGATGTTCTGAGAGGTAAGTGTGAATTTCACAGCAGATTTCTGCCAGATGAAAATTTGAAAATTATTGGTGCCTCATCATCTTTTTTCTTCTAAAATATTTTTGGGAAAAATTAGGAGTGAGTGAATACATGTTTAAAATATATCTTTTCTTGCTACATTTTATTAACAGTTCCTCCAAACAAGATACAAAAGTTATCAGCTAACTTAAGGATGTTTTCTCATGATTGGGAAAATCAAAAAGTCAAGATGTTAACCATGCATGTAAAATTATCACCATTTTGACTTTTCGATGGCCTCTGCAGACAGTCCTAAGTGTCTCATAACATCTAAAACAGGATGTCATATCTCAATGCATTTCACCAAGTTTGGGGGGTCCTTGGTAGTATCAGTAGCAGTGGTCTGTGAACTTAAGTAATTTCCTAAACTATAATAATTATACTAAACTAGATAGCAATAATTTTTAATATATGTTCTTATTCTTGATTCATAATTCTACTGGATGCTGTTATGCCATTTTGTTGTTTGCTTATTTGGAAACCATTGTTTTAGAGCAAAGTGTGATGGGCGAAGTTAGCTACCAATTTTGTAAAAAAGCCAAGGTTAAAACAAACTAAGGCTTACCATGAGAGCCAAGTTGGTGTAGTGGTTAAGGTGCAAATCCTGAAACCAGGTGTCTGTAAGTTCTAGACTTTCCTTAGGCATGAAATCCAACTGGGTGATTTTGGGCCAATCACACTTTCCTTCAGCTCAACCCAACTAATAGGCTTCTTGTTGTGGGAAAAATAAGAGGCAGGAGTATTAAATGTGTTTTCTGTCTTGAGCTGACCAAGATATACAAAAGGAGGGATAAAAATCTGAGCATAATAATCTAATAATAATAATAAAACAAAATGTTGTGGGAAGCTTTGAAATTGTTAAAAATATGAATGACATATTACTCTTATCTTTATGCTAATTCTTTTAGGCCACTTCAACCTTTTTTCTTTTTTAGTCTGAATTTTATACTTAAATTAAAAATTAACAACTATGTTGGAAACAATCAAATTTCTTTTATGTTAACAATGTGCTTTACACGGTTATCTTACTTACTTTCCTACTATGCTGAATATTCAGTTTTTCAATATTTTCTAGATAGGGAAAACATTCACATCTCTTTTGAGAGTTGAGAAGTGATGTGTACGTTTAAGTTAAAATTCTCATGAGTATTTCTTCTGGAAGTTTGAAGTTTTCAAATGATTAATTTCCTTAGAGATGTGAATAACAGGCTGAAATTAATACACCTTGAAGCACGATGCAACTGATGGTCATTTTGCCCTCTACATGACTGCCCCAGTTCTTCAAAATATTCCCTAGAAGGCCATTTAGATGTTAGATTTAGTCTTGCCTCAGGACTTCACTTAGCTCAGAAAACCAAAACATTTATTTGGGATTTATCATTCTTTGCCTTCTAGTAGCTATGGATTTTCACTGGCCAAAGTAGCCAAGAAGTAATGAGGTGATTTAGGATTTTCAATATTTTATTTCACACTTTCTTCCGCTACTTAGAATTTTTCAGTAATTTTATGACGTTATAAAATAGGAAATTTCTCCCCTGTTACAGGACTGATACTGGCTTAAAAAGAAAGTTAACTACTTAGATTTTTGGCTTGATCAAATAAACCAGATGTTTTAAAATCTGTCTTCTAGGGAACATTGCTATCCCTCAGAAACCTATCAAAGGTTACTCAGTAAGAATAACCCTCCAAAACAGCTTGTTAACTACTATAAATCTTTCTTACAAATGAGGGCAACCTTCCAAATGACCCTAGAGACTAAGGAATTATGGGCGGGTGCCAGACTGAAGACAAAGGACTGAGTAGAGAACTATCAAGGAGTATTTGTTTCAATTCTAAATTATATTGGTTGATGCAGAATTATAGTGAAACATAATCTGGCCATGATAGTTTAAGAGTTTTCTGAAAGGTTGCACTAAAGAGAGCTCCTTCTCCAATGTCTAAATGCATAATCCCCAAGTCAAACAAATTATTTTGGCTCCTAGGGTAAAAAAATCCCTATCTGTCTCTGCCCCATCTTTACCAGTCATGGACAACAGCTGCTAAACCCAATTTGTTACCTTCTCAAGACACCCAATAATGGCTGCCTTATCAGTGCTGATATTGGGGAGTGCTATTGGAAAGTTCTTCGTAAGAAACAAGTATGTTCTACATCACATATTACAACATTTCCATGGATTCCTGACCAATTTTTTTGGCAGGTGAGTCAAAGGGTTCACAGTTTTTGGATGAAGAAAGGGCAAGAGCTTGTAAACTAAAAATCTACAATTAGTTCTTTTATGAGCTAACATTTTTAATAGAAGATAAACAAGGATGCAGCATTATTCTATACACATTTTAAGCAACCCTGTGTTTGTGTGTCTGTGTATGAAAAGACTTATAAAAAAGATATCTTTACTTCAGGGCTGTGGGCCAGATGTGTCACGTGCTGGCCACGCTCATGCCCGGTTTAGCAAAAGGGAAAAAAGTCCCGATATGCGCCCATGATGACGTGAGTTTGACACCCCTACTCTACATGGACAGAAGCCTCTTCTAATTGTGAAGAATTGTATTGATTTTTGGCCTTGATTAAGAAAGTAAATGGATTTAATTTAATTAAAAAAATGTCATGATTTGGATGTTAAGCTAAGCTAAGCCAATCTGGATGGCCTATGCTTTGCACAGAGTTTATTTGCATGCAGATGCAGCTCTAATGCACTCCAACATTGTAGTGTGCTTCCTGGTGTAGATACAAAATCAGATGTTTATATTGGTAATGTGACAAAAAACTCTTGTCTCTATCCAACATATTTACTACAGTATCAATAGTGAGAGTGAGAGTGCTTTTACAAAATACATTTAGCACTGAAGCACAGAAATGGGCTTTCCTATATCAAGTAGAACTGATCCAAAGCAGTGAAACATAAAATTCTCCTTTGCCCCATTCAGTATTCAGTATTAACCAAAGTTCTTTGCTTCAACCCTGGTAGTTGGATATTTCCTCCATTACTCCTGAAGATATAAGAGCATCCGGAGACTTCAGCTGGTACAGAATGCGGCCGCAAGGGGGATCATGGGAGCCACTCGGTTTGCCCGG
>JANHFL010005224.1:69573-89229 GCA_032468155.1 Oxyrhabdium leporinum
CCTCCTCCTCCTCCTCAGTAACCACAGAGGTCTCTTCCCATCCCAAAATGAGGAGTCAGGCAATCGAAATTGGGTCCTCATTCCTCATAGCCAGGAGAGGAAGGATGATAGAAAATGGGCTCATGGGAGTGCAATAAGATTCTAGGTATCATAGGGAATAAGGTAGACATCCCTCCTCTCAGCAGTCTCTAGTATCAAAGATATAGAGCAGGAGTGTCTAACTCGTGTCGTCATGGCGGCGTCACGTGACGTATCGGGACTTTCCCTCCCTTTGCTAAACCAGGTGTGGGCGTGGCCAGCATGTGACTCAGCCGGTCCACAGGCCACAAGTTTGACAGCCCTGATATAGAGTGTATGAATATCAGTAGCAGCTTCCTAAGCCTTCAAGGTAGACTTTCCAGGGAATTAGTCTGCTCCTTCTGCATCTAGCATCGAAACATGTTCCCTTCAAAGTGGAAAAGAGTCTATGGAGCACAGTGGACACAGACCGGTGAGATACCGGGAAGATTTTCATTGATTTTCATTTTAAATGAAAAACTACCAGGCTAATGTCAGCAGCTACATGGAGGGAACTCTGAACATCAGTTAACAGTGGCTTGAAGGTGTACACATATGCTGTACTGGAAAGCATATGCTAAAACAATGCAGTGGTATGAAAATAAGCCATTTTCACCAAAAGATGCATAACAATCAAAACAACAGTCAACACTTTAACATTTGGGAAGTCTATACCAAAATCTAAAGACACAGTATTCCATGACACTGTAGGAAAAGGAAAGGACTGTAGTAACTAGGCAGTAACAACTCTGGGTATTGCTGGCTTCACTTGTCAGCCAGTGTGAAAAAATAGAATACAGGTAGTCCTCGACTTATGACCACAATTGAGCCCAACATTTCTATTGCTAAGTGAAACAGTTGTTAAGTGAATTTTGCCCCATTTTACAACTTCTCTTGCCACAGTTGTTAAGTGAATTGCAGCAGTTGTTAAGTTAGTACTACGGTATTAAGTGAATCTTGCTCCCGCAATTATTTTGCTTGTCAGAGGGTCATAAAAGGTGATCATATGATTCTGGGACACTGCAACCATCATACATGCATATGAGTCAGTTGCCAAGCATCTGAATCAGGCAAAACAGGCAGGCAGATTGAGTTGCTCGCAGACTCACAGAGTCACCACTCTATCTTTCTGCAATCTGCTGCCTCAGCCTGCCCTGCCCTGAGAAATACTTTCGATCCTGAAAATCCATCTCCATTCAGCCAGCAGGCATTTTCAGAGTTTGAAGTTCCCAGGGTGAGTGTGGAAAGTGGCAGGGACTATGGGGGGGGCAGCTAGCTAGGCCACGTGGGGACGCAGCACCGGGTGGGAAGAATATGGAGCCCCGTTCCCCTGCATAGTTCCTGCTGTGATGTCAGCCCGGCGAATGCGTATGGAATATTAAAGTGATAGATTAAAATACATATATTAAGACAGTTTGGCCATAAAGAAGGAAGATATAAGAATTGAACTGCAAAATAAATAAGTGAAAAGAGTGTGGATAGATTGAAAGGGAGGGAAAAGTCATGGCTGGGGGAAATTGAGATCTTCAAGTAGAGCAGAGAACTCTAAAGATCTAAAGGTAATGTCTGAATCATATACAGATGTGATGGAAACAAAGATGGATTATAAGGGTGGAAAAGTATTAAGAAATATAGCTGATCTAAAGCAGATTTCATCTGATTTCATTTTCTTTGCTCTGACCTCTCTGATTTTTTTTCCTTACTATATTTTATTCTTTTTGTGCACATTGCCTATTTTGAAAGAGATGCAATAGTTATATATAATAAATACTTCGGCTTATGCCAGAATGTTTTCATGAGCAAATATGAAATACATAGTCTTGCACAGTTAGCATTGAGGAAACAGCATAGAAATATTATTTTTCCTTCATAGCTATTCCTGTCTTGTATCTATTGATTTCTTCACTGAATGTATTTAAGAAAGTGAATTCTCATTGCAGTTCTAAATACTATCTTGTCATTGATGAACATATAGTATTTTTACTACATGCATGTTGCATATAATAAATATATGTGTTTTACTTGTATATATGCATTGTACTTGCATATTGCAAGGCACTTTAGAGTGGATTGCTGAAACCTACAAAGTCAACATCTTATCTTATCTCACTTTAGCATAAGGGAAAAAAGCCCATGCCTTCAAATTGATCCACACATGAATACACAGATATGTGCATGCACACACAAAGAAACATACAATGGTAGCAACATTCATGACTTTAGTGGTCTTTGGATTAGACTCAAGTTATTTCTCTTTCATCCTAATGAAATCATACATCTTCATTCCTGCATTTCAAAGTGAAATTAAATCACAGCAGCATAACTACCGAGGCAGAACTTTTTCAATCTCCATAAAGGGGTTCATTCATTTTTTAACCCAATGACATAAATTTTTGTCTGTGATTTGACACTTCCAATTTTGCATTCCTTGCTTATGTACTATCTGTTTTCCTTATTCCTCATTTTTTAAGGTACATTGAGCTCAAAAACTAAGCAGAATTGAGCCTGGTTAGTACTTGGGTGGGCACTGGTAGAATGTATTAGAGGTGGAGGCTAAACTATGAACTAGCTGAAAAACATTGTGGAAAAAGACAAAGCTCTTCTATAAGATGCCAAAAAAACAAACAAATCCATGTTCGTGGCATAAAATCATCCAGAGTCAAATTCAACTAGAAATCTATTATTAAAAACATTGGTACTTTTCTATAACATATTTGCAACTATATCCTTACAAATCAAAATGAAAACAAAATGTTATTAATAGTTTCATAGGACTTACCATTTCATCATTCCTGCAAATGAAAAGGAATAGTTCAAAAGTATTTCATCCTAATAATAACTGAAAAAAATATATACTTGCAGGTATCACTTCTTTTTTATTACAATTTTTGAAATACCTCTTATGTACTAGAAAATGTGTTAAGGTAACATTGTCAATTTATATTTTATATTTTAAACTATATATGATGGCCTCTTTCCAATGACTGGATTGTTTTCTCTTTAACAGGATAGTTTGCAGACATTAAATAGAGTGTCTTTACTTAAGAATCTGTTTAATAAATATTTAATAAACATTTCTGCTTTGTTCATGCACCTTTAATAGTAAAAACATACTGAATGAGGAAGACTATGTAGTCTTGATTGGGTCAAGATCATCAAATGTTGCACTTCAAAACTCATCCCAAACTACACAAAAATAATGTATGTTTATGTTTTAATTTATTTTATTGCAATTTGTTTTATTGATTATTGTGAGCCACCCAGTTTAAGTTGAATAAATTATTACTATGGCTCATTGCAGTAAGGCAGATGTTTAGACTGGATTTGCCATTTTTATCCACCTAACAAGTTCTTCCCAAGGACCTGGAAATGGTAGATGTTGTGTGATTATGTTGAAGATAGGGATGTTCTGCCTTTTGTGTACAAGTAGTGCTCCAGCTGTTCTGGGTTTGTACCTATGGCACCTATTACCAGTGGTACTATCTTTGCTTTCCTTTGCCATAGTCATTCTATTTCTGTTTTTAGGTCTTTATATTTTGTGATTTTTCTCCAATTCTTTTTCTTTTATTCTACTATCAGCAGGCATCACCAAGTCCACTATGTAGGCTTCTTTGCCCTTCTTTTTGATACTTGTTAAGCCTAGGGTGTTATGTGGCAGTTGATTATCTGTTTGAATTCTAAAATCCAGAGTGTGTGTTCATTTTCTATTACTTTTTTGATACTGACAAGCAGTAAGATGGACTCAGTTGCAGTGACAACGAGTATACTATTGAAGGATCAAAAATACCAGATTAAGTGCAGACCATCATGGAGAAAATCTGCCTATGTGATTGCTAAAAGTCAACTTAATCATCAATCTATGAATCAATCATCAATAAATTGCATTAACTGAATTATACAGATTTCTTCTTTCTCTACCATACTATACATGTACAACAATTCTATCTCTCTTATAGACAAATACTAGATGTTAATCATAAATGTAAGGCATATTATGTTTTTCATAATGTGAAACTAGGAATTGTGCTTATATCTATTACAACGTGTTTGGGATTCTTTGTTCACATACAGAATATGAACATACAATCTTAACAGTACAGGAAATGGAAGTAGAATGCTGCCCACATCATGTAGGATTAGCTTTACAGAATTTTGTATCCAGGTCTTTGTCAGCCAGCCCTATTTCCATATGTGGACCCTAATTTACATAACAACAAAATAAACAAATAAATAAAAATAATTTTGTGTCTGCAACACAAACAAGAAAAAAGCTGGAGAGAGAAAAGACTACTCACATTACCTTGTTGAGACAAAAGAAGCACCATTTTATTTGGAAAGACTATTATTGAATTAAATAAACATAATCTCCAAGATATTTTATCATATAGGCCAAATGATGTACAGAAAATGTTGCTGGCAAGAAGGTTGCAACAAATTTGAGATAAAGCATTTTAATACCCCTGCATGGCAACTGCAATTATGGTTTTGGTGAACCCAGAGTTAGGAAGGATCATAAAATATAGAGCGTCAAAGTTATTAATTTATTGTGTGCTGCTTAGTTATTAGACCTGTAGAAAGTGATAACCTGTGGTTAAAATGGTAGAAAACAATACACAGAGATACCTACATTAATCTAGCTCGGAAATCTATATATCAATAAAAACATTTGACATAATATTTTATGCTGGGGAAAAGAAGATAATGTCTCAGGTTATCTCATAGACAGATATGTTTATTCCTATGTGTCAAATATAGACATAAACTAAGTAAATACTTAAATTAGAAAAAACTTTAAAAAAATTAATGCTGAAGCCATTTCAGCTGTCTGCAAAGGACAGTTTGATTCTTTTTGTGCATTTGGTAGTTATTTTCTTCAAATTTCTATATTGAGGTGTATCAGTGATTAGATTAGGTTAATGCTCTGCCATTGCAATTCCATGTGTGTAATTATAGCTTGTTTTAATTGATAACAGATTTATGCTTTATTAAAAACAAAGACATTCTTTCTCAGATAATGTTTTAAAAGTGAAAGTGTCTAAGACTCCAGTAAATATTTGACTCATGGAAGTTTATGGTGTACTTTAAAGGTTCTTAATGTATTTGGTAACTGTTAAGCTCATGGTTTAACTAAAACAGACATATTAGAAGGTTTTTGAATACAGAACAATAATTCATGTGTATAGTTTTTCACACAAATTGTCAGGTACGGAAAAACTTAAAATGACAAGGTGAATTGTTCAAAGTAATTTCTTTATTGTTGTTCACATATAGATAGACTTAAAGACACTCTGCATAATTATCAGATAAATGATGTGAAGAATTCAAGAGGATCTTTTCTTCCTGCATACTAATGACTCAATGTGGATTTGTCTCTTCACTCCTCCCTCTTGCAACTCAGCACCAGATTCTATTACACAAATAAAAAAAAATGAAAAGATAAAGCTTTTTCCATCATTACATCTCAGTAGCTCTTTCAACAGTAAGGAACAAGGTTGGGCAGGGTAGTGTACAGAAGGAGAATAATCCTCATTTCTAAAGTTTATTTTAGGATACAGACTAAAATAAATTAGACATTAGATTTCTCCTCTTTTGCGGTGTCCATGCCGTATCAAGTTGTTACAGAGACTTGAAAAGGAATAGGGGTAAGAAATTTTACATACATTTCCTGAATTAAACATTTTAATTCAATGTGTAATTTTCCCTTCCAGACAGATGATATACCTCAAAATACATGGTAGTAGGTATTACCAACTTTAGCCTCATTATCATCTGTTTATCCAACATTCATTCAACTTAATGTAGAAATTTTTATATCAGCCAATTGTTGGTTAGGACAGTTTCCTTTGATGAATGCCCTGCCCCATGGGAATTCTGCACTGTGTCCTTTTTCAGTTCTGGAGGTCCAGTGCTACCATTGTTCTCTTTTTTCCACAAAAGTGAAGCAGTGGCTATCATCCCTGAGGAAGATCAGACTAGGAAACCAAAGTTATGAATGATAATTGTACTTTTATTATATAGTTATAGTAGCTGATGTCCTGTAAGTCTGAATCCACATCCCGCTTCCATGCCTTGTCTCTTAGAAAACTAGGCAGGGTGTATTCTGAGATGTTTTCTCAAATTGCACTTTTGCAATTTGATGTTATTTCATGTTACCATTATCTTCCTCCTGTTCATAAGTATTTATAATTTTGGTTTTCTAGTCCAGTCTACCATGAAGAGCTGTGTCAACCCTAGAAACGGCGAACCTCCAGTGGACCGTTTCGGGGTTACCATTCGTAGGGGAAGGATTACACGGTTAATGAAAAAAAGTAGACTCACGGCATGGGAGGTGGACAACGAAGAAGCAGCCGGCCGACAATCAGCTGGAGAGCAGGCTGGCAGCAGAAGAAAGAACTAGGCCCAACAGAAAGATTCCAGGCCTCTCAGGCCTCTCTAGAAGTGCAACAGCCATGTGGGTGGGGCAGGCGCACTCAGGGGGCGGGGTTAAATAGGCAGGATTAAATTGCTGCCTTTGTTTTGGTTGCTATGTGCCGATGTTTCCAGGCCTGCCACAATTAAAAGCAATTAATCAAACCTTTTATTTCTGTATCTTGGTTTTGGAGAATTGGAACAGTGACAGGCTGACCAGTTGGCAACTTGTATAGAAGAATTCCCTGAGATCTAGTCAACCTGGAGTTTCCTTCTGATTTTTAGTCTGAACCTCATTCATTTGAAGTTTTAATTCAGATATTCTGGTATTCTCATCTGAACTGTGATTGTTCTTTTTTTGAACTATTTAGTGCATATGTATGTTGGATAATTGAGATAGCCAAAGAATACCAAAATAAGCTGATTTGTGCTTCTTTGATTACTGGAAAGCCTTTAATTGTGTCAAACATGTCCAGCTGTGGACTGTATTTAGAAAAACGGGAATCCCAGAGCATCTCATTGTTCTGTTGTGAAATCTATACAAAGAACAGGAAGCCACAGAAAGACAGAATATTGTGAAACAAATTGTCTCCAAGCTGGGAAAGAAATATAGGTCTTGGAAATGATATTTAGATGATGGGATATGCCTATGTCTACTAAAGATCAGAACTGTACAGGAAATGGTTTTTAATGTGACAATCTATGAAAATGAAAGCTGAACTTAGAAGAAGCAGGATAGAAGGAACATTAATATTTTTGAACCTTGGTGTTGGAGAATATTGTGGATAGCAAAGATAATAGACAAATAGATAATTGAACAAATCATTCAAAATTCTATTTGAAATACAAATGACCAGGGTCAAATTATTTAACTTCAGATACATTGTGTGAAAACCTAGCACCCAGGGGAGGGCTCTAATGCTTGGAAAGGGTGGAAGGAAATTGAATATGAGAATGATTAGCAGCTAGGTAGATGAACTCTGTTATAGCAGTGATGGATATACTATTAGATCCGAACAACCAAGTTCTGAGTAGATTTCCCTGGCAAAAATCTATTTACATGATTGCTAAAAGTTGACACAATTTGACAGCACAATTGTAGCACTCAGGACTGGATAGGGTACTCCAAATGGGTCTTAGTAAAGTGGAATAGAGTGGAATAATTACTTTCTGTGATGTGAACTCAGTACTCCTGTTAGAAACACTTCATGGTAGCACTCCATTTTTCTTTTTAGTAGTAGCATCACATTTCTGCACTTAATTTTGTGGAATAAGAACAACCGGATCCCCATGTACTGTTGCACATCCTATAAAGATACCTTATATTTTCCCAATCCACATACAGAATTTTACATTTATCCTTGTTAAATTCCAACCTATTCCCTTCAACCCAGTGCTCAAACTTTCCTAGATCTTGTAAAATCTCTCATTTACAGCATTAGCCATCCCTCTCTGTTAGTGCTGTCTGCACCCTAGTAAATGCCCCGAGAATGTCCTCATCCAAGTCATAGATAAAAAGGTTGAATGGCAGAGTCCAGGACATGCCACTTAATACTTTCCTCGGAACTACTACAGAACTATGAATGTCTATTCTTGATTCAGCCAATTTTAAGTACGTTTAAATGTAGTCTTGTCTAATCCATATCTTACATTTCATGAAAAATAAGATTATGAGATACTCTGTCAAAGGTCTGTCCCTAAAATACTTAGATTGGATATACATGGGAAAGGATGATTCAAGATTCTTCTTCCCCACTATCCTTTCAAGCAGCCTGACATCTCCCAGTTGCCGTATTTCATTCAAAAGTAATGATCACATGTTTAGAGTTTAGCTGCAAGAACGAAACAGTAATAACAACCCATATTTCAGAGAGAACAACACCTCATCCTGCAATAGAGATTAGTTTTTCAAAGATCATGTTTCTGTTTCTGCCAGTGTATATAAAACTTATTCTTCTTTATTATTTCATGCTTTTTCTGATGCAGAGACATAAATCAGAATCATTTTAATAATAAAAAAGAGTTATAAGATGGGGGGGGGAGGGTTGAAGTCATGCTAAGTGGATTTTATTCTCTTACATGATGTCTGGGAAGTAAAACAAACACATGAGTGGTTTTATCTCTCTCTCTGCAAGACAGAAAAGAAATAAGCAATTAACACCACAAGTAGCTTTAAAAGCTTCATTCCTCTGAAAGAAAAAAATCAGTGCTCAGTTTCTTATATATGAAATGCACTTTCATTTTAAACATTTGCTAGTATATTTTTTTCAATAGTTAAAAAAAAATTAGAGCAATCTCCACAACCAGCTCCCAAACCCCTGTGAAAGTGTGATGCAAAGGCTTTCAATCTATTTTATCACTTATTAGCACTTCTGCAGGCTCAGCCAGTGACTGGATGGACACAAGGAAGTAAATGTTTGAACTTATCGTCATGTTGATGCTTAGCATAACACTAGCGTGCTAGGATCCTAGTTGGATAAAGCTATCCATGGAGGGGCAGGGTTAGAGAGGCAAATGATCAAAGCAAGAATGCTTTCATTATAGCAGTGCAATAACACTTTTATCATTTTGAGGAAATGGATGCCTCCTTGTATGGAAAGAATATTGGAATATTTAATATTGGATGGCATCATGTATTTGTGTATGCATCTCTGTTTCTGTGGATAGGTCTTTTCTACAAAACTTTTACAAGCAGTAATTCAGGGTGTGAAGTCACATGTGGCAGGTTCAGATAATTCTCATGATATGTATGAAAAACTATCTAAGAGAGGGATAGGTTTCCACCCAGATACATAGACAGACAGACAGACAGACCGACAGACAGATATAGATGATAAGCAATTAAAACACATGCCTTTAATAGGCATAAACCAGTTGGAATATGTTTCTAGCATAGGTTTCACCCCCTGCCCCTGGTTCTTCAATACGGAGTTGGTGATAATTTAAGAGCTGACCAGCTGAGGGGAGTGAGTCAGTAGGGTCTTTGGCTGCTATCCCTTTAAGAGCCTGTATAATAAGAGTAGGCCCTGCTAGAGTTTTCGTTGGTTTGTCGAGTTTTCCCCGTGCTCTTTGTTTAGATGCTGCTTGTAGCACCCGTGTGTTTACTATTCCTATATTCCTATTGTAGATAAAAGCCACTATTTGATACAAACCGCTGTTGGCTGTACTTGCTCCTGGATTGATACATGGGATAGGCCTGTGCACACTCTGACACATTGGTGGGACCACAAAAGAGAGAAAGCAATAAAAAATAAACATGCTAAAGTGCCCTGGGACTTTAGAATTCAAACAGATAGGCACCTGCTGCATAACGCCCCAGACTTAAGGTTGCTGATAACAAAGACAAAATAGTCTGGATAGTGGACATTGCAGTATTTGGAGATAGCAGAACAGAAAAGAATGAACTGGGGAAAAAATCAGAAAGGACATTGCAGTATTTGGAGATAGCAGAACAGAAAAGAATGAACTGGGGAAAAAATCAGAAAAGACAAAGACCAGAAAATAGAAATTGAACAAGTGTGACAAAAGAAAGCAAAGGTAGTACTAATAGTAATATGCAGCTTGAGTGCAACCCCAAAACAATTGGAGCACCACCTGAACACCATTGACACTGATAAATTCATCATCAGTCAATTGCAAAAGACAGCTTTATTTGAAACACCCTGCGATGATATCTTTAGCATCATAAGACAACCTCTGCCTATCCCAGGTCCTTGGGAAGGATTCAATGGGTGGATTAAAATGCCAAATCCAGTCTAAACCTCTGGTTGATTGTGTAATGAACCATAATAAGTGAACAAAGAAAGAAAATGATATAAATAAAAACCTCATCTAGGACCTCTGTTGATCTCAATTAATGTATCATTATTGATTAATGTAGTTTTCTGCCATTTGTGAATTTTCACCTCTTTGTATGATTGTTTAGAATAAGCTTGATATTGGAATGGGTACATTATTTAATATTCTTTGGATGTAGTTCTATAGTCTGTCACTAGATCCTACAGACCTCTTACTCAGAGAGGTGAAAGAAGTTTGTCTGGCATTAGTGTGGTCTTCCTTCCAAGTGGGTTTAACAGGCAATAAACACAGAAGAGTTTTGTCTTGATGGTGTCAGAAATAGATGAATGAGCTTCAAATCCATCATTTATGAAAATCAGTTTGGGAATGGTGTAGTTATTTTTTCCATTGGAACCAAGGGAAGGGAGAAGTAAGAAAGAAATGAAGAAAATTGAAGAAGATTAAAAAAAAATCTTGTCTCACTTTGTGCCCTGGGCAGCATAAATTTAAGGAGGAAGCTCAATAGCATCTCCTCATTAATTTTTAAAAAGTACTTCACTGTAAAAGGTTTAAGTTAAGAGAGAATATTGCTGGTAGCTACCTTTCATATTTTATGGACAAATTCTTGTCCTATACGAAGGCAGTTTTTTATTTTTTTAAGGTTTTTGCTGGGGGGAACTGAAAAATTTTCTATATTTTTAAAGCTATAAGCTGATTTGAGCACACATATTGCTGTCTTTGTGTTTCCTACTTCAAAATAGCAGAAACTTACAGCATTGATTTATGGTAGTTGTCACTTCCATCATTTTCGGCTTGGTGCCTCGCTGTCATTCTGTCATCTAAGGACTACGGGTGAGGGATGGGGGGGACAAATGGGCAATAAATCTGTATGCATTTTTGTGTGGGAATTTGGGAGGGGGATTGACAGCTGAAGAAAAGCAGATCAATGTGGAACCGGTTCATGCCAGGCATCTTCAATGCCATTTTCCCTGAGTGTGGAAAGATGCCAGCCCAAACACTTCAGCATTCCCAAAACTTCCCAGTGGCATCACATTGTCTGGGTTTGGACTGGGCGTGGTGGGAGGGAATTGAAGGAAATAATTTTGTATTGATGTGTGGGGAATTCAGATTCTGCCTGACTTTACTCCAACCAGCATCTCTTACTAAAAGTATCTTTTACTTCAACCAAATTGAGGGTTTTTCTTCCCCAAGGAAGAACTGTGGCAGGTCTGACAGTAGTTGTGTGATGAAGAATCAACAACATGGTTGGAGGATGGAAAAGAATGGGTGTGGGATGGTCTAGATCCTTAGATTGCCCACCACCCCAAATCTGGCTCAGTTCAGGTTCCCATTGTAATTCTACCTGATATATCTAAAACTGTTGTAAAAGAACATGATGGGTATTGCTTTAAAATCCCCATTGGCAGACTGCAATACAATGTATGATAATGAACATTTTACAATTGTGAATAAGGAAGTGAGACTTGGCAATTTGTCCAAGTTCAATTAGGGATAATATCAGACGTGTGGAACAGCTACGAGAAGATTGAGAGAGAGGAAAAGTACTACTGCTCATGTAATAGTCATGGTTTCCTGTTTCTAGCCCAGCGCCTTAGGCACTGCTATGTGTTTTGTTTGTTTGTTTGTTTCATTTTATATATTTTGTGTTTTTCTCTGCTTTATGGTAAGCCACCTAGAATAAATTAAAAGTGATATGGGTGGCTATATAAATCAAATAAATAAATAAATGACACAATGTTCTTTCCTTTCAGGTAGATTTCCTAATATATTACAAAAATAGGTAGATATTATTGCTAACTTGATGTTGTAGATCAGGTGTACCCAGTCACTGGGCCACCACCTGGTACAGGTCTGTGGCCTGTTAGGAGGTGAGCAGTGGGCAAGCAAAACTGTGCATGCACATAATCTATGTTGCGTGTTCCTCCTCTCCCTGGTCTGTGGAAAACGTCTCTAATTTGTTACACACACACACACTGAATGTTTATGTGGGTAGGATATATAAAATTAATTTTGTCTTGTTTTATGTGTTCTTTTCTTTGGTTTGGCAATAGAATTTAGCAGTCAAGTAGATTATCTGTCAGATGGTTGTATATTACCTGTTAAAAATGTTAATTGTAGCTAATTTATCAATTAAACTTATGTTTAATTGAAACAGACTAAATGTGAAATATTGATTTTGAGAAGGTGCTATAGCGTGATTGTGTATTAGTGATGGGAAAAAAATGAAATATAAAAGGCTTACTGTGTCCTAAAGAATTAATTTAGGCTGGTGTGAGTTTTTACTTAAAAGATCTTGCTTCACAGTGTGCTTCGGGATGATTCAGAGTTAATGAAAAGTTGAGGAATTTTTAAATGGCATGACTTTCCTAGGATTGTTGAAACAGCTATCTCACCCCTGCAGCTTGTCATGAAGTCAGCAATGTGCATAACAGGTGAAGTGTCTCTTATTTTTATAACAATTATTATAATGTCTTAAACTGATATATTTCACTGAGTCAAAAGCTACAGGACTAGGCATTCTGCCTGAGTGGACAGATGTTCTTTCTCTTTCTTTTATTCACAGGCATACAGTGTCATCATATTATGTTCTCATGCTGATAATTAATAGCCTGGCTGGGTCACTAAACCAATCCACTGAATTGAGTCTTATCTTCACACAGATCACTGTGGAAGTGAAAGAAGACTTTAGCTAGTGATTCACTTGATTTCTTTTGGTAGCTGGAACTAAAATGATAGGTTTTCCTTGCTCTTAAGAAGGAGACCTGCTACCCCATAAAGCAGACCTTCTAAAGAGCAATTCAATTGCCACACAGCTGAACAGACAATAAAATATATCAAAATGCTACTGGATCTCCTCTGTGCCAAATGAAGGGCTATAAAATTAATCTGTGCCACTTGCTCAGTAAATGCTGCTGATTTTTAATCTATAGTTCTCACTATCTTTTATAAGGGAGTTGGGTAAAGAAAATTATACTGATATTTTGTACTGTGCAAAGAAGATAATAGCTCTGAGAAAGCTTCAGCTCTAAGTGAAACTGGCTGCCATTTGCAACACGGGTGATGGGATTTTCAGTAGATAATTTTACAACCTTTTCTTTCTCTCTCTCTTAAACTGGAGAAGTGAGACTTTTCAATGTGAACTCAAAACTGCAGGAGTCTTTTGGTGTCAAATGGGCTGTTATGAATGAAGGAAAAGAGTACTTCACAATCACAGGTTTTCTTTTTTTCTTTTTTCTTTAATTCTACAGTGACAGATATTTCAACCTGCTTTATTACTGATTGCTCTGTCCTTCTTCTGAATTCTGATTTTCTTATCATAGATTGGTTACACTCTGAACAGAGCAGATCTTGAGCATCTGACTGAGTCAAACATACAAGATATTTTAAAGGCAGGATAATGGGAAATATGTGCTCAAAAAAAAGAGCCCTGTAAATAGCTTTCAATTCTCAGTGAGTGTGTCTGCGCCTTACAACTTACACCTGCAACAAAATGCTAGTGTAGAGTTCACTCACATTGCATCATTCTTTCCACACTATAGCTAGTCCTTGACTTACGAAGACAACTGAGCCCAAAATGTATATTGCTGAGACATTTTAAGTGACCTTTGCCCCATTTTATGACTTTTCTTGCCACAGTTGTTAAGTGAATCACTGCAGTTGTTAAGTTAGTAACCCAATTTTTAAGTGAACCTGGCTTCCCCATTGACTTTGCTTGTTAGAAGGTCACAAAAGTTGATCACATGATCCCATCATAAATATGAACCAGTTGATCACATGGCCATGGGGTTGTTGCAATGGTCATAAATGTGAAAAACAGTCATAAGTTACTTTTATCAGCACCTTTGTAACTTTGAACGGTTACTAAATGAACTGTTGTAAGTTGAGGACTACCTGTACTCATTTTTCATTTTCTTTTTCTTTCAAAAATAATTTAGTATTTTGTGTCTTCTGAGCACGGTCAGTTCTCAATCATCTGGTTTTCTTGCCCTATCTGTGTATATACAGTATGAATTAATTATTTACACACACACACACACACACACACACACACACAGAAAGAACAATGGTTCAGGCATTTAGAAAATTAAAAGATTTTAAATTTAAAATCTTCCTTTTCAGACCACTTTAAATCTTTGGTTGCTTTTGTTACATTTCCTTATTTTTACTAAATAAATTAAACTTCTCCCCACTGCATCTCAGTACTCTGAGGCTGCCTTCAGGAAAGAAAATTGAAGGTAGTAGTGGATTTAAGGGACCTACTGCTGCATAGTTGTAGGAGGAGCTATTAATATACCTTCTACCCGTCTGCCTAATCATCTCTTTTTTAGTGTTCTCCGAGATGATGCTGGGTTTGGATTATTGTAGCCTTCTTATCCTGCCAGATGTTAATGTCTCAACTGAGATTGTTCAGTGCGTTTTAGCTCTGCAACGTAGTCCAAACAAGAAGCACAACCAGGAGTTCTAGCTTTATTTTTCTTGTAAGGTTACATTAACAGAATGTTTCAAGGCAGGAATTATTTCTCTCCTTCCTTCCTTTTACTCTCTGGAAAATTAGGGAGGGTCCTTTCTGAAACTTTTCCTCAGTGATGGGATTAATTTTTTTTTACTACCGGTTCTGTGGGGTGGCTTGGTGGATGTGGCTTATTGGTCATGTGACTGGGTGGGCGTGGCCACCCCGCACCCCATTTTGGGCCTAGCAGGCCTCCCTGCAGCCTCCTGGGAGCCAAAATGGGACATGGGGGGCGCACTGCATCCCCCAAGTCCCATTTCCAGCCTAGTAGGCCTCCCCAAAGCCCCCTGCGAGACAAAATGGGGCATGGGGGGCTGTGCCACACACCCCCCGCACCCCATTTCCGGCCTAGTGGGCCTTCCTGCACTTACCTGGGAGCCAAAATGGGGCACTTGGGGAACTCCAGGAAGGGGTGGGTGAGGGCGGGGCCAACCAGAATCTTTCCTGTTGGCCCAAACTGGCTGAATCCCACCACTTCCTCCCTTATTGTATGGGCTGAGACGTCTTTTACATGCTGGCCATGCAATCAGTGTCTCTTTCTCCAGTCTCCCATAGTCATTCCTAACAAACCAGTCTGGTCATTGAAATCCTATGGAAATGAAATCCTATGCAATGTCACAGGCTCATTAACTGACACATGAGATATGGTCTTCTCCTGTATCATTCTCAGACACTAGAGAAGGTACATTGGGCTGGCACTCTAAGGTTATAAAATCTGCAAAGATGATTGTTTTCAAACATTTAATACTGATAAATAATAAAATATTAATATAGAAAGTTATTTTTTTTAACTTTTATGTTTTAATCTTAGCTGTTTCAGATGCTTCAAAAACACTGAATAAGTTTTTAGAATTATACAATGTTTCTTTTAATACGGGTTTGTAGGCCTGTATGCCCTGAGCCACCACTAGACAAGCATGCAACCTTTATGCTTATTTGCTTATTCTTTCTTTAAAATGGTTCATGTGCCAAAATCTGACATTTTTCAGAAAAAGACTATCGTATTTTCTTAGCTTTTGAATTGAGTATGGCCTTCTCGATTCTTAATCACTGCTGTTGGTATTTTATCTAGACATTTAAATAAATATGTAAGTCAAATTGGGAATAAAGAAATGAAAGCCAGAGTAGGGTTTTTCCCCCAAATAAATAGTGTTGTTTATTAGTTTCTACAGGAATGTCATGTGCATGTTTATATTCCGGTTCTGCAATTGTATGCCAAAAATATCAAGCTGTCAGGCTCTACAAATAAGATGGTATTATCTTATTCACACACAAGAATATAAAAACGGTTGGGTTTTGCAGTAAATTTCACACTCCATATGGTTTATATGCAACCCTGACACCAAAAATGCACCATGTTCATCTGGACTATGTGTTATATTTTCAGCAGAAGGTAAAACTTTCAAATTCAGCCATTTGTTCAGAAATAGGGAATAAGGGAAATGTGCAAGAGGCAATGTACACACAAGCATATATAATTATATAGGATAACTAACTTTAATTCCATGCACTACTATTTTCAGCTATATTTCCATATTTTTTAGTTTTTGCATTAGTTTGTATCTCCTTATTGCATCCTTGCCAGCTTTCATGTATTCCAATAACTTCCTGAATTTCCATCCTGCGAGGTTGTTGTTTTACACTTGCAAAACATACATATAGAAAGAGAGTTAACTGAGAAATAAACAATAATAATATTATATATTAGTGATAGGCAAAGAAATACAGTATAAAAGTCCTTGTTATTTTAAAAATTATGTTTATGTTGATCAAAACAGATTTATGACAGATTTAAATCTGACATTACTGGCACTATTTGTTAAAATACTTCATTTGTAAACTTCAGCAAACTGATTAACTTAAATAAAATCAATTTTATAGAAATGCAATACAATAACATTAAAAGAAGTCTTCTCATGTTTATTCTAAAAATCTTTCTGCTATTGATGTACTAAGATCCCCTGTGCAAAAAGAGGAAAGGACCAGTTTTCCAGACTGTACCATATTAAGTCTGCATATTAAGTCTGTGTTTTCAAATGATAATAAGAAAAAGAAATCCTACAAAGGTAGATTGAATTACCACCTAAGAAATATAAATGAATCACTTCTTCTTTTTGTTTAAGTGATTTTTAAGAATTTTATTTTGCCATTTGAATATTTTTTTCAAGATTCTTCTTGCTATCCCAATAAGTGCTAGTCTTGCATATTTGCATATTTCTTGACATATTTCTGTTTTAGTGTTGATAGGTGATCCTAAAAGATGGACATTATTCACTATTTCATTGTCTATGTTGTCAATTCTAAGGCTGGTTGTTATACTTGTTGCCATTAATTCAATTAGAATAAGGAATATACAACCTTGTCTCACACCTTTGCCAATCCAGAACCAGTCTGGTTTCTTGAGCACTGTATCATTTTGCATTAAGACAATGAATTCTTCTGGGATTCCTGTTTTCCTAAGCACATTTTGCAGCTTGACACAGCTAACACAATCAAAGACCTTTCTATAATCAATACTGTGTGTACTGATTTCAATAGCACATTAAATTACATTGATAGCATTCATCTCTTAACTATATTCCTGACAGTTCAAATGATTTCCCTGTTACTTATTCATATAACAATGTATACATATTCCTTTAAAAAAATCTTCTACAATATTAAGTGGGATGACTTTACCATAATTCTTTATGTGTTTTAGAATTTCAGAATATGGATAATATAGGACTTGATCTAGAATACAACATGGATAGCGAAGTCTGTGCTCTCACATTTCTTAATATGTCAGATTATATCAACGATCTCTAGCTATTGTTACTTGTTTTAAAGTGCAACATTCTTCCTAAAAAGTCACATTTTTTCCTTCTATCCATCAGCCTGATATCAATTTGTTTTTCTGTAAGGCCTTGCTCCTCTCCTGTTTTTGTTTTCAGAATAGCCTCTAAAATAGAAGTGAGAATACATCAACATACTTCCATGTTGCAACTTATCATTTCTCTTGATTCCCTTTGGTCATCCCCTTGTCATGGAAACGTCTCTCATTTCTGCTTTGTAAAGTACTTTGGGCATGGGCAGTATGATCAAAATGATAAATAACCCCAGCAGCTAGTTCCAGCATGCAGCATGGAAGTCACAAAGAATTATCATCTTAACCTTATTGTTTCACATGAGAATCTGATACCAGTTGCTCTTCAGAGACTAGATTGTGTGGTTACTGGGAGCTCCAGGCATTCTACCAGGAGATAAACATGAGATGAGTTCAGGATCAAGTGTGTAACTGATCCAGCTGGGAATAAGATGAATGTATTATTTGACAAGGATGTGTACTGAAACAGTATAATGAGACAGACCACAGATCTTTGTAGGACTGTTTCAGGATAACTTTCCTGTTCTCGGTAAGACCATAATGAGCATAATAATGACCACTGAAGCCCCAGTGTCTTCTCTGACTGTAAAGTTTTGTCACTTTGAGCTCTGAATCACATGAATATTTTTTTACTCTTTGGTGTCTCTGGGTTTGATTAGTTCACTACCCAACTAGGTAACATCATCACAGCATCATCAGCAATACTTAGTAAAAGCCATAAAATAGGCCTAATATAAGACAAACTAACATCAGAGAGGCCAGGAAAGGAAGCAAAACATCTTCAACTAACCCACCTACATAACATAGTCCCATCTATTTTCTATTACTATGTCACCAGTCACAACCCCATACCCATTCCTCAAATATTTACTCAACCTCTGAAGCAATTAAAAGCTGCTCGCTCCTGATGCAAGGAAAAATGTTGATGATAATGTTAGTATTTTGAAAAAGTTGTGGATTTCTCGTAAGAATGTGCATATAACCAGCAAAGTATGTAAGAGAATATAAGGAATAGTATTAGAAGAATATGTGCAATATAATAGAATAACTAAATATTGTAGTCTCCTTAAAACTAACAAATATATTATGGCACAAGCTTTTATTGACTCTAATCTATGTTACATTGGTTACACAATGGTTGCATGCATACATGTGTATACACATAGATATGTGTGCACTATAATTGTTGAGAAGGAAAACTATTGTACCATATAACAAAATGTCAAAATTTATAAAACAATTATTGGGCAATAATGCACTGTGACATTTGTAAATTGATTCTTCATGATTAAAAAAGAAGCTTATTCAAAGCAATAGGAATTAGCTTGATTCACTGGATAAATTATCTTTTTAAGAAACTTTGAAGTCTGGAATTATGAAAAGTTACCCGTTGAAGTTTGCTATTTCAGGTACAGATTCAGGTTGGCATCTAGCCAACTAAATCTGACATTAAATCCTAAATAGATTTAAAGCTAGAAAGGATAGTTGAAAAATATCTGGGGTTACACCTCCAATGGAGGTCAAATTGTGGTTTGATTTTGCTTTCATTCAAATTTATGGAGTTTCTTCAGTGTTGTGATGTGGTATATATTTGCAGACCCATACTGAGGCTTAGGGCTCAAATTCACTGAATTTACTGGATCAGATTAATGTCAGGATCATAGTCTTGATGCATTTTTATGGCAAATAATAGACCCTACAGATATATTCTAAAAAAGAATATAAATTTGGGTGTAGTGTCTATCATTTTCATAGGTATTTTGGTAACTTAATGTTAGAATTTAGGTTCTCTAAATTGCTGAATCAAATTAATGTTTGAATAAGAATTTGGGTGTATTTTTATTGTTTGTGATAGATAAATCATGGTTCTTAGTTTTATGTTTGTGTTGAGATGGGATGGAGATTATGCAATACTTTTACCTAGCATTAAGTTTGGTACTTTGATTGATTGATTGATTGATTTATTAGATTTATATACCGCCCCATTCCAAGGACTCGGGGCGGTTTACACTTAAAA